>JBDPZO010000005.1:4643124-4669067 GCA_039877585.1 Heterodera filipjevi | reverse complement strand
ATAGGAGCTACTCGCGTATTTGTGTTCCTCACAATTGGCCCAAACAATTTTGCTAGCCAAGGAAACTGTTTGTTGAATGCGTTACGGTAGTCAGTGCTGAAATTACAAAAATAAAAATAAATACATTTGTTAAATATTTGTATTAATGACCTGATAATGTACAGCATTGGCCCATTTGTGCCATATGCGGTAATTGTGACAAAGGAAGAAGCGATGGAATATGACGAACGGACGAACACATTAACAACAACAAGAAGTTGAAAAGAGCATGTCAATGCCAAGTCTGGTGAACACGCCAATCAGATTCAGGCCGATGATGAACAGCAATGATTTCATCAGTTTCCTTACCTGGATTCATCCAAATCTTAATCGAAAATATCAAATTTCATTTATAAAAGGATTCATATTTTATGTTAATATTTATTTTGAAGTGGCCAAAGAAATGTTTGTTTGTAGATTTATGAAAAAAAAATCTTCAAAATGGTCATTTTTTGGATGTCAAGGCAATTCATACAATGGCAATTTGTACAATTTCAAATGGATGTGGCCATAACTTATTTTTTAGTCAGCCAAATTCTCAAACTTGGTATCATTCGAATCCCTTCATGTTTAGAAGCAATAATTAAGCAGAAGTTAAGCGATTAATGATCTCACAAAAAAAAAAGTTATATTAAAAGAGCATAAAAAATTCACAAAAGCAGACTTTTTTGCAATTTGTAAATCATAACTTTTTTTTTGTGAGAGCATTAATCGCTTAACTTCTGCTTAATCATTGCTTCTAAACATGAAGAGCATCCGAATGATACCAAGTTTGAAGAATTTGGCTGACTAAAAAAATAAGTTATGGCCACATCCATTTGAAATTGTACGAATTGCCTTTGATCAATTTTTTGTACAAAATCTGTTCGTCTCTCTCTCTATCTCCATATAGTCTCCATCGCTCTGTATCTCTCTCCTTTATTATTCACCGTCTTTTTCACTCTATTTTTGTCCCTGTTTTTGATCTCTCTGTCTGTATCTCTTTCTTCATATCTCTCTTTCCCTCTTTTTCTTTTTTCCTACCTCTTTTTTTTCACTTTAATTTCTCTCTCTGTCTCAATAAATATCTTTTTTCATCCCTCTATCTCGCTCCTTTCTTTTACGCTCTCTGTCTCACTTTCTGTACATGTGACTAACTTCGTGAAGTTTGTGGCAATTTGAAGACCAAAAACCAGCAAAGAGAATATGACAACATCAGAGTGCCGCTTAACAACAAACCGGTGACTTTTGTTACTGGGGCTATAAAGCTTAGGGTCATATCTTCCAATGAGCAAGAGACCATTCTAATACAAAAAAAAAAAAAAAAATTTAAATTATTTTTTTCATAAGAATCTTATATTTTACATATTTTTGGTATTTATGTAGTCGATATAACGAATTGCACAAATATAAATTCCATAGCATAAAATGAGTAAGAAATTAATTGCCAAATATCGTTTGGTCGCCCTATTTTTGAACCTAAAAAATAATATTTTACATATTTTAAATTGGATAAAAAATACCAAAATGGAAATGCAACAGCGATCAGTCGATCAATGCCAATGCTGACCATCGTAAATTGTGCCATATTACTACTCACACATGAAACAACGAGGTACCAAAAGCACTGCTCATAACGGATGAATTTTGTGGTCGAAAGAGTCACCAAAAAACTGACATAGTAACCAAAGTCCATGGTAAGACTGAAGAAACATTCCAAGGCGATCAAAATGTTACAACTGCTGCGAAGATTCCTTGGTGAATTATTATTATTAAAATAAGAAATTAGAAATAAAAATTTGCATTTAATAAAATGGAATATTCAGTTGGCTGTCTCTAATAATAGAACACTAGTGGCTGTCGCTAGGAAATATGACTTTGTTGTCAATGGTTAATTTAATTAAAAAGATACGGAGGCTCGGCTGCTTCGCGGCATCGCTTATAATATTGCAGCACATTCTTCTGTGATAAGGCGGTCACTAATAGAGTGATTCTCATCCTAAGATAGGATAGAGAATTAGTGACCGCCTTATCACACTTCAACTTTTTATCTTTGGCGCTATTTTTTCTTTGGCATTCAATCTTTGGCACCACTGGTGACTAATCAATCAACTTTGCCTCTTTCTGAGCCATTCCAGCAGTCGGCCGCTAACTTAGTCTCCCCGAGTTTTCAACAATGGCACATCTTTCCTGGGTTTTAGGAGTGCACAGCATTGGCACATCAATTTTGTCTTACAGAACTATTTTCGTGGGCATCTCGAAATTTACACGCCAATTTCGTCGTTTCTTTGGCATTATCAGCATTGGCCCTCCCACCAACTCTTTATAAACATTTCCAATAATGTCACTTACGCTTTGAAGCCATTTTAACTTTTCTTAAAAATAAGCGTGCCCAAAGAAGGGGCTCGGCCGCTTCTCGGCCTCGCTGACCACACTGCTATCACATTCTTACAACAATTCGCTTTTGGCACTATTTTCTCTTTCCTATGGCATTCCTCCCTTGGCACCGTTTGACTTTTCATTGTTGCTGATTAATCAGCCTTGCCTTTTTCTGAGACTTTAAATCATTGGCACACCGACTTCCTCAGGTATTTTCCAGATTTGGAGAAAAAGAATTTGAAAGTGTGGGAACATGTTCCTTTCGGTCACAAAATTTTTAGGAAGCGGATTTTCCCGGCCGCTCCCATTCCCGGTTTTTATGGAAAATTACCGGGAAGTGGGGTTCCGATAAAACGGGAGACCCTAACTTTTACAAACAAATTTTCCTTGGTGGCGGCATCTGACACCGCCGGACGCCCATTTATATTTCAAAAAATTTAATTGTTTTTATGACAATAAAAATGAGTTTTTTGCACTTTTGTAGCTACAACTTTCTTAAATCACAATCAAATTTTTTGAAATTTGGTAGGCTAATAGAGCTAGCCAATAGCTGTCGGACCATACCAAGAATGTACAATTTGAGTGAGTTAAAGCAAAGTTATAAAGAGTTTTTGTCGAAAAATCTGTAAAATGGCGGAATTTAGGAAACGCCCATGGTGGCGGTTTTTAGGAAACGACTCAGCACCCCCCACCGCCCACCCACCCGCCCTCGGACCCTACCCCCTTCTAAGAATTTTATTTTCTCTCAGCATCATTACTAGGGTGGAGAATTATATTGATATAAAATCGCAAAATATGGCCATAAAATATTGACCAAAAATCCCGAAATATTGGTATAAATTTCAACAAATATTGACATGATTTTTTCCAAATTCAAGGAAATTTTGCAAAAAAATTGTATTTTTTGGTAAAAATTGCATGAGAAACATTTCCAAGTTTTTGGGGGTAAAAACGCATTCGATTTTTTATCATATTTTAATTAGGTATATAAAAAAAATTTGCCAAAAAATTTCTCAAAAAATTAGAAATTTTTATTTTTTGTGGGATGTTTTTTGAAAATTTTCAAATACTAATTCTTAGAGGTTTGTTTTTTTGTTTTTATTGCATTTTTCTTATGAATTTTTTCAAAAATACCAAAATATTGACATAAATCGCGAAATATTGAAAAATATTTAAAATATTGATATAGAAGTCTATCCTAAAAGCTTCAAACCAAGCTAAAAACCTGTTTTCCGTGCGTTTCAAGCCAATGCCAGTTCAGGAAAAAATATTGCTTTCAATATAATTCCCCACCCTAATCATTACGGATGCAACTCATAATTACTTGTTTTTGACTGTTACAAACACAACGCCAAAATTGAAAAGGAGTGCAAAAGTGATACAAAGTGAGCGGAAGCCAAACACAGACAGCAAAATAAGCCATTGGGAATCGTCAGACACGAAATATTGGTACCACTAAAAAGATGAATTAAGTAAAATATTACTTTAAAAAATTTAAAATTACCAAATCTGCTGATGCATTATATACCATTTTATTTTTTGCTGATTAAGGTGCAAATATTAAAGGAAGAAATAAATAATTTTTACATTTATATCATTAATGGACAAAATAAGGTAAAGATTCGTTGAGGGAGGAAGGAAATTTTTTGCTAACAGATTAAAATGTGAATATCCCCTATTTTTGTATTTGCATAATGAGTTGTTTGGTACATTACTCCTTATTTAATATTTGTACTTTTTGTTGACACTTGAGTTAGCCATATTTTTGGTATATGAGATACGCTTACCATCTCAATACGTCAATGGCTTTAAATGCCACTACATTTTGTAAGTGTAAGGCCGGGACTGGACTTTGCCCCCCCCTTCCGGTTCTCTTTTTCTCACGGCTCCTCCCATCCCGATGGGGCGCTTAGGTGCTAGGTCGATTCACAAAAAGTGCAAATTTGGCGATTCACAAAAAGTGCAAAACGGGGCGATTCACAAAAAGTGCAAATCGGGGCGATTCACAAAAAGTGCAAAATCAAAAATCAGACTTTTTCCTATGATTTTTTATCAACTAGTTATCTAGGCGCACCCTCAAAACGTCTCCGCCTCGAAATGTCTCCGCCTCAAAATGTCTCCGCCTCGAAATGTCTCCGCCTCAAAATGTCTCCCCAGCTAAAATTCTCATAATGTCTCCCAAATAAAATTTTCAAATAATAAAGAATATAATTTAAAATTGATTAAAAGTTGCTTTTTAAAATATAAAGAGGGTTTTCTTAACAAAATTTTATTCCACGATAATAATATGTAAGACAATACAAACAAAAAAAAGAACAAATCTATAAATTTATTTGTTTTTTTTATACTTTGGTTCAACATTTATCCTCCAAATCTTTCAATTGACCAGCGTATCCCTCTATCTGGAGACCAAGATGTGCCAACAAATCGAGTACATCGTCGTCTGTTTCGTACACGGCGTCCGACAAAATGTGCATGATTACGGCATCCTGAATGACGTACCGTTTGCGCCTTTTGTGTGCAAAGTGTTGGGCAGATCGTGACGCGTCCACTTGCTTGTCGATGCTCCTGCTGACTTCGAAAATAAAGTCAGACAGCGCCGGATGATGGTTAAGCCCTCGCTTGAGTTTCAAAATGTTTAAAATAGGTAAAAATTAAATACCATAAAATGCAAATGTGTTGCCTCAAGACCGTTGTTAGTTCGCGCTAGTGCTGCACTTCCTTGGTTGTTCATATTCCACCAAACAATGGGGAAAATGGCTTGCCGAACTAACGGATCCTCCCATCCGTGAACTAAATTACTGTTAAGCAACGAAAAAAAAATCTGCCTGTTGATGCAGTAGACATTGACGGCTCATTTAACGCATAACGCGCGATCGGAACTCGGCGAAATGTTTCAACGGGCGAAGGCGTTGAATTCAAAAACCGCATATTCTCCTCGCTGTCTTGGGCAGCAATACGTGCAATGAACTCTAATTTTAAAATTAAACAAAAGGAGAAGTAAATAAAACACCTTGGTGTGCAGTGTAACACGACACTGTGCTTGAGTTTTGCCGAGGTAATGGCCCAACTGTTGAACCAGCAGCGCTTAACGGTAGTGTAGGTGTAGTCACCGAATGGTCATTTGGGCGGCAATAAGTATGGTCCGAAAGAGCTGAGCAGTCATCTGTTTAATTTTAAAAATAAGAATAAAAGAAAGCCTTAAAAACTCACTTTGAGTCATAGTGAATGGCCGAAACGGATTAGGCACAAAAGAGTTCGCGCCTTGTGTCACTTGGTGTCCTGTAAGTCCAACGTAAGTGCGTGCAAAATAAAGGAAGAATTCCTCCAATCCATTCGGTGCATTTTCCACAATCAGAACAAAGGCTCTTCGAATTTGTGCAATGGGCAGAAGTGGAAGTGACAAGAGGCTTCTGAAAGTAAAAAGAAACATTTTATAAAAAAGTAATTCGAATTGCCTGAAAGTGGTTCGGACGGCTTCACCGTAGTCGTTTTTTTGGCCATATAACGGCACAAGACCAAGCCGTTTGAAGTTTTTGTACAAGTTTTGGCCCATGTGAAACATGCAGCCCATATGCATGGCATTCGGAAAAGTTGATTAGATTGCTAGAATTTCTGCTTTTCAAAATCGCAGAGAACTAAAAAATTACAAAATTAGTTGTATTCGTTAGATTTCTTCCCCACTTTTGCTCGGTGAAATTGGCGCAATTCGTACATGAAGGAATTGTAAAACTTCTTCATAGTAACGTCGGTGTTTTCCGGGCAGAAGACTCCAAACACCGATGCACATTCGGTGGTTAACGGACGCGCCAATTACGAAGCACTGTTCCCACATGACGGGTGAACATTTGAATGTGCCATCGATGTGCCATGTCTTGTTTTTTTTGAGAATCTCAAGGGTCTGAAACAAATTGGTTTCTATTTTTTATATTAGTTTAGCCTCCCACCTTTTCGCTTCCAAAAATGAGGACAACGTCCTTTTCACCCTGTCTGACACTTCGACTATCGTAAAGAACGATGTATTCTCCACGCTTTCCTTCAACATTTGTGGTATGACAAATGCCAATGGATTCTGTTCGTCGACATTCCCAAGAATTTTCTTTTTTGCCGGCTCATCATGCACTTAATTGCCTGGTCAGAACCCATCGCGACGTACGTCTCATCAGTCAGTGAACGCCTCATTTCCGCCATAAGTTGTGTGGGCTTGATTCGTGGCTCCGCTTGGACACGCTCAATTATTTTTTGGCGCCGAAATTCTGCCTAAAAATTAACATAGATGGGAAAAAAAGTTCAAGCACTTGTTGCTTTTGTGGCTCCGGCAAATGTGTATGGCCCTTTTCGCGAAGGTAACCGGACATGCCTTTATTGTTTTTGTCAACAATTGTCACACGTGCAGGGCAGTTACGCATGGAACAGCCCCAAAGGTTGCTCTTTTGTGCGTATATCGAAAGCCTTGGAGTTTTTTAGTTGCTTTTTTCTCGAATTTCTCACCATTAGAAGACCAAAGACAAATGCCCCCTTTTTGTGTTTTCCCTAGTTCGAAGTTCAAGATAAGAGGTTCGGCTACCAAATCTTTGGTATCACCCTCATTTTCGCCATTAATAAGGTCGTTTTGTTCGCTTGGCTCCAGATTCGCCTCATTCTCATCGTCATAATTTTTCAGAAATTTTCGTTTACGGCATTTTAGAAGAATTTCAATTTTTTTACGCATCATTTTCCCTATAATTATTAATAATAGTTTTAAATACAATAATTTTGGTTTCTAATCAATTTTTAAATTACATTCTTTATTATTTGAAAATTTTATATGGGAGACATTATGAGAATTTTAGCTGGGGAGACATTTTGAGGCGGAGACATTTTGAGGCGGAGACATTTCGAGGCGGAGACATTTTGAGGGGCAGCGGTTATCTATGGGTGTGGGGATTTAGGAGGAAAGCCGTTTCAGTACGGAAAGCAAATTTAATTAGTTAATTGACTTTTAAATAAAAGGCAACAACTCGTACAATTTTAAATTGATGTGGCCATTCTTAAAACTTCATTCGAATTCTCTACATGTGTAGAAGCGATGATTAAGCAGAAGCTAAGCGATTAAGCATCTCACAAAAAAGTTACATTTTAAAGACCTTAAAAATCACAAAAGCAGATTTTTTGGCATTTATAAATTATAACTTTTTTCTAAGATGCTTAATCGCTTAGATTCTGCTTAATAATAGCTTCTAAAGATGAAAAGCATTCGAAATGATACCAATTTAAGAAATGGGCCTACTAAAAAAAAAGTTATGGCCACATTAATTTAAAATTGTACGAGTTGCCTTGTACAGTTGCCATTGACCCCTGTCCTGGACTGGAATTTTCGAAAAAAAATATAATGCCAAAAATAAATTGTATTTTTTTCAAAAAACAAAACTAATTTCATTTTCTTTTAATTCTCTTCTTCACTGACATAACTGCTAATTTCAAAAATTGCAGATGTGTTTTTTTAGTTGCCGCGAGACATTAAAACGTTTACTTTTTTTAGGATTTTTAAGCTAAATTTTTACGCACATAGGGATCCGGTGGTGCCGATAGAGGCTATTGAGAGAAAATTTTGAAATTTATTGTATTTTAGTGAAAGGTTTTGCGCAAAAAAAGACCAATTTGAGTATTTTAAGAAATTTTGAGAAACTTACCTCAATGGGGTACGTTACATACGGTGGTGCCAACAGGCGCCACTGGTGGAAATTTTGGAAATTTATGACCCGTTTGTTAAAAGATTTTCTCCAAAAATGGTAAGATTTATCCTTTTTGAAAAAAATTCGAAAAAGATTGAATATTGGGCGGTGTTGAAGGGCTCCGCCAGGAAAATTAAAAAAATTTTTAACTTTGAAGATTTTTAACTTAGTTTGAAATAATTAAACTAATTAAATTTGCTTTCCGTACTGAAACGGCTTTCCTCCTAAATCCCCACACCCATAGATAACTAGTTGATAAAAAATCATAGGAAAAAGTCTGATTTTTGATTTTTGCACTTTTTGTGAATCGCCCTAATTTGCACTTTTTGTGAATCGCCAAATTTGCACTTTTTGTGAATCGACCAACCACAGGGCGCTTATAAGGCAGGGATTTTACAGCGGAAAGGCAGTTGGCTTAATCAATCGGTCCTTGGCTGGGAGGTACCCCCAGGCCATGCAACATCTTCTTCCATTCCCTCCCTAGCCCTGAGGGGCCCAATTACGGACGCGTAAACGGGATCCCGACTTTCCCGGACCAACATCCCGGGCTGGCGCTGGGTAGTAGGACCTTACGTCTTTACTGGTAGCACCGGATGGTTCCCTCCCTGTGCCATGAAACCAGGGCTTGGATTTTGGAAGAACAGGACCAGAGATAAGCCCAACTTTCAGGGGATGTTTTCCTTTAGCGCAAAGACGCCAATTAATTCAGAGTCCTGGCCAGGCCCCAGTCCTCCCCCTGGGAATCAAATTTGCCACATGTGGCTCAAAAATATAATTCCTGCAGATGAAAAATACCCGCAGATGAAATCCTGCAAATCAAAAATACCTGCAGGTGGAAATAGGTCAAAAAAAAAAAAATCGAAATGCTGCAGATGAATTTAAAAAAAAAGTGAGAGAAAAACATCACTTATCCCTGTGGGGGAACATGAAATGATCAAAATAATAATAATTTAAAAAAGACGACTAAAATAGAAATAACTTAGAAAGAAAATGTATTACTCTGGCGGGGTCATAAATAATTGAAATAAATAACGGAAAAATAGTAAAGAAAATAAAAATAATAAATAAAGCCTTTCGGAAAATATAAAGCAGCTAACCCGCACTAGCAATGCCATCCATGATTTTTTAAACGAAATTTGACCATCCCTGTTCCAAAAAAATGGAAATATTTACAGATAGATATGAAGTAGTAAATTAGTTAATTACCCCAAGGGGCTTTATAAAGAAAATTGGGGAAAATTTGGAAAAAAAAATTTTTAAGAAAAATTATTTGAAGAAAAATCCAAAATATAAGGAAAAGTTCAAATATTTCTCAAAAGTTAAAAAAAAAATTTTTTTTTTTAAGAGGAAAAAACAATTGTTTTGTCTTTGCTTACAGTAACTATTCTGTCCACATTTTGGCCTATATATATATATATAATATATACAGAAATATTTTTCCTTTTCCCCATATTTTGGCATTTTTCCATTTTTATACTCGTTATCAATTTCCACCCGTTCCAATTTCGGATTAAAAATATGAACATGCAAACGTTGATTCTGATCACTTTCTTTTTTCCCCATTTCCGATCACTTTCCTCCTAGTCGCCATTCTTCTCCACTTGCCCTCTTACTGGTCATTTTCAGATCTCTTTCCTCCTGGTTTCTATCTCCGATCACTCTCTTCCATCCTACGATCAAATTTTTTTCTGATCATCTTCTTCTTCCCAATTTTTGATCACTTTGATGCTAATTTCCCTACTGTCAAACGCTGAAGTTCACATTTACTGATCAATTAATCATTTGTTTCTTAATCACCTTAAGGCATGGTTCGTAATGGGTTTTTTTCAAAGTCTCATTACAAAAAAAAACACTAATTTTGGGCACAAATATTCGAAAAACAGTAATAATTTCCACTGTATGTCGACCTGTGGTCAGACTTATTTTGATTAACCTTGTTTTTGGTTCGGTTATTCAAAAAAAAAAAGCCGGTTTCGGTTTGGTTATTGATTAAGTCCAATCCCTCATTGACTAAAAAAAATGAGGATAAATGCTCGCACACGAGCCATGCCCTAAGGGGCTCATTAATTATCCACAACCAATTTCTTCACTCTTTCATTTTTGGTTTGCTCATTTACGGTCTTTGACAGTCATTTGGTCCCGAGTTTTCGACCCTGTCCTTTTTTTTCACCTGGTCAGTCCGAATTTTCTCGTCTTTCAATTCGGTTTGGTTTCAAACCGCTAGCCTTATAGGCACACAGCCCTAATTCCCCAAGGGGCTCATCATCCTTTTGGCATACTATTTTTGGCATTTATGTATTTAAAACTTTCGAATGCAATATTATGAATTTATTTTAATGCATTCGCTAATATTTCTTTGATATTTGAAATAATAAATAAATTAATTAAAAAATAAATCAAAGAATTAATAATAAATAAATAATTAAAACAAAATAACATAAAAATTAATTAAATAAATAGTAGTTAATCTATCCCTCACACCGTCTCAATTTTTTTTTCTCCTTTTTCTCTCTTTCGCCCTCATTCAATTCCTACATTCCAAAATAATGTTACGAAATTACCCTGAGGGATTCATTCAATATTTTAAGTTTATTAATTCACTCATTTATTAAGTTTGTTTTTGTATTATAGTTACTTTAAGGCCTGATCCATTTGTTTCTCGTTCATTCTATTTCAAAGATTTTCTAAATGCCTCATTTCAATTGATAGTGATCGGATCACACCCTATTGGCAACATTTTAAAATAGATTTCTTTCGAGTGCTGATGGAGCGCTTAAGTAGTATTTGGGTTCAAAATAATACTATATATACATATAATATTAATGTCGAATTAAAAGTCCGTATAATAATAATTTAAAAAAAGACGACTAAAATAGAAATAACTTAGAAAGAAAATGTATTACTCTGCGGGGATCATTAAAATAATTGAAATAAATAACGGAAAAATAGGTAAAGAAAATAAAAATAAATAAATAAAGCCTTTCGGAAAATATAAAGCAGCTAACCCGCACTATGCAATCCCATAATTTTTTAAACGAAATTTGACCATCCCTGTTCCCAAAAAAATGGAAATATTTACAGATAGATATGAAGTAGTAAATTAGTTAATTAACCCCACGGGGCTTTATAAAGAAAAATGTGGGGAAAATTTTGGAAAAAAAAATTTTTAAGAAAAATTATTTGAAGAAAAATCCAAAATATAAGGAAAAGTTCAAAACCATTTTTATACTCGTTATCAATTTCCACCCGTTCCAATTTCGGATTAAAAATATGAACATGCAAACGTTGATTCTGATCACTTTCTTTTATTCCCCATTTCCGATCACTTTCCTCCTAGTCGCCATTCTTCTCCACTCGCCCTCTTACTGGTCATTTTCAGATCTCTTTCCTCCTGGTTTCTATCTCCGATCACTCTCTTCCATCCTACGATCAATTTTTTTTCTGATCATCTTCTTCTTCCCAATTTTTGATCACTTTGATGCTAATTTCCCTACTGTCAAACGCTGAAGTTCACATTTACTGATCAATTAATCATTTGTTTCTTAATCACCCTAAGGCATGGTTCGTAATGGGTTTTTTTCAAAGTCTCATTACAAAAAAAAACACTAATTTTGGGCACAAATATTCGAAAAACAGTCATAATTTCCACTGTATGTCGACCTGTGGTCAGACTTATTTTGATTAACCTTGTTTTTGGTTCGGTTATTCAAAAAAAAAAAGCCGGTTTCGGTTTGGTTATTGATTAAGTCCAATCCCTCATTGACTAAAAAAAAATGAGGATAAATGCTCGCACACGAGCCATGCCCTAAGGGGCTCATTAATTATCCACAACCAATTTCTTCACTCTTTCATTTTTGGTTTACTCATTTACGGTCTTTGACAGTCAGTTGGTCCCGAGTTTTCGACCCTGTCCTTTTTTTTCACCTGGTCAGTCCGAATTTTCTCGTCTTTCAATTCGGTTTGGTTTAAAACCGCTAGCCTTATAGGCACACAGCCCTAATTCCCCAAGGGGCTCATCATCCTTTTGACATACTATTTTTGGCATTTATGTATTTAAAACTTTCGAATGCAATATTATGAATTTATTTTAATGCATTCGCTAATATTTCTTTGATATTTGAACTAATAAATAAATTAATTAAAAAATAAATCAAAGAATTACTAATAAATAAATAATTAAAACAAAATAACATAAAAATTAATTAAATAAATAGTAGTTAATCTATCCCTCACACCGTCTCAATTTTTTTTCTCCTTTTTCTCTCTTTCGCCCTCATTCAATTCCTACATTCCAAAATAATGTTACGAAATTACCCTGAGGGATTCATTCAATATTTTTGGTTTATTAATTCACTCATTTATTAATTTTGTTTTTGTATTATAATTACTTTAAGGCCTGATCCATTTGTTTCTCGTTCATTCTATTTCAAAGATTTTCTAAATGCCTCATTTCAATTGATAGTGATCGGATCACACCCTATTGGCAACATTTTAAAATAGATTTCTTTCGAGTGCTGAATGGAGCGCTTAAGTAGTATTTGGGTTCAAAATAATACTATATATACATATAATATTAATGTCGAATTAAAAGTCCGTATAATAATAATAATTAATAAAGAAAAAAAAAGAAATATAATAAATAAATTAATAATAAAGGGAAAAGACAGTAATAAATAAATAATTGAAAAATAAAATAAACGGTAAACAGTAGTTAGATACCCTTCACACCGATCGACATCAGCAAAAATTTCCCGGTTTAAATTCCTGTAGTCCAACTAGATGTTTCTATACCAATTTATTTTTACCTATCAAATTAAAACAAATTCACTCTCACCGAAACCCACCATCTGGTTATATATATTCGTTCACTCCTTTATGGAGGCAATGAGCATTGAGAGCTCAGGGGAAATTGTTAGTCCTGCGGGGCCCATTAATGATGAAGTTGAAACTTGAGGTAATGAGCGCACGAAAACAACAAAACCCCTGAGGGGTTCGGGAATGAGGCCAGGATGTCACTCCTTTCTGCAAATTTTGGCTCAATGAGAACACCTAGCTTTGTCCACGCAAATATCGCCTGCTGCGGTCTAGTGATGTCTGCCCGGATAAATCGGCGTCAACTGATTGGCATCAGTCCAGAGGACCTCAATCTGGGTTCGCTTCTTTCACTGGTGGTAGCAAATATCCCGCGGGATTCATTGGTGTCCATGGGCTATCTTTTGCCAAATGCTTCGCCTTACAGATAGGACACGGAGAGAGCAGCCGAGACACCAGAATCGCCCTCATTGGTTGGTCTGGCCAAATTTCAATGCCAATATGACCCCAAAAGTATATCCATGCTCCGCGGAGCTTACTGATGAGCATATTGTGGCAATGGAGCATGCTTTTGGGGCTGCACTTCGGATTGAGATGGAGCGAGCAGTTGATATGATGATTGAGGCACGGTTCGAAGGAAGAGCTCGGAAATTTGAGGATGCTGATTGTTTGATTGTCTTTAGTTCGAAATCGAAGAAAAAAGTCAGTGAATTGGCCAAGGTCTGGGAACCGTTCAGGATTTGGGCTGGAAAGTGTCATCCTGCAAGCAGAGGTCTCACCAGGAACGAATTATACGTTTCTTACGAAGATGTACCAAAGTCATCCATTCTTAGCGAAGCTGATCAGTTTTGCTTCCTATGAGATCCACAATGAAAGACTTATTCCATCAAGAAGTGCTGAAGAGCGTTCGCTCATAACTGGCTCAGATTTTCTTCTACCAGTTCAAGAATGTCCTGTGGGACTTATAAATGCTTATTCGTCGTTTCGTGTTGACCCAAAAAGTGATTCGCTCACAGACGACCATCAAACTGAGGTTGCGACTTTTCTGGACCAAGCACTTCTTGAGCACTTTGGTGAAAATTTCTCTTCAAGAATCATCGTTTTGTGCATGTACACGTACCAAACATCGGAAATTGAACGAAAACTGAGGAACTGCGGGGTTCGCGCGCTCACAGTTGATGCTTACCAGGCACAAGAATGTGATGCCACAATCATTGTGACGACAAGATCGAAGTACTCTGAAATGGGGTCTGGAAGGTCAGATAACATGCACTTCTTTGAAGACAATCAACGAGCCACTGTTGCCTCGTCGGGAGCACGCCACGCGGTTTTCATCATTGGCGACTTGGTCTCAATAAGTACAGGTGTCGTATGGAGGCGCTTTATTGAGATGGCGATGACAAGAACGAATGTGGTTCGCGCAGAATATGTGTTGGCACTACTGGGGAAGACGCTTGTGAGATCTCAGACTTGTCTGTATGACTCGGGCAAAGGAGAGTCGGTGGAAGACGAAGCTTTTATTGAGATTGGGCATTGAAGCATGGGTTTCGCTTGGACCGATCAAACGCCTCCTTCAACAACAAAATACGCCGCGAGCACCATCCTTCCAGTTTCAACCTCGCCACTTCCCAGCAATTTCTTCGACACAATCGGATCGCGCAGGTTCATCTAAGTCTGGATGTCAAAGAAGGGGTGCTCCCGCGCTTGCGCCATAATATCAACGAGGACAAGGGAGACGTGGCCCGGACGACAATGGATGCATTATGGTGGCAACCCGAAACGCCAAAGAGGTGGCAGACGCTAAGCCAGCACGAAGTCCTAAGGGGCACACTCAATGCTCCAATTATGGTGAGTCAAATTAGTTGAAAACAATCAATTTAAATTAACTTAAAATTTTTGGTTGTGTCAATCAATCATTATTTTCGGTCAATTTTCATCTCTTTCATTTCACTTCCGTCACTCTCTCAACCACTTTTGCTGCTTTTCTTTTCATTCGTTACTCGAGTTCGAGCCCTTTCTAGAACAGCTCCTTGATCATAGAAGTATTTTGGTCCAAATGGCAGATCGGACATTTGAAGTGGACCAAGTCGAGGGTACAATTAGCAGTGTTTATGTCCACGAAATCAAGGAAGTAGAGCTTGATTTTGGTAAGACGGCACGCATTCAGAAGCTCACGCCACACGCCTTTCATCATCTCGTCGTATTTAATCTGACCGACTTGGCCACTCATGCCTTCGCAATGAATCTCGCGCAGGTAAGTCAACTGACTTATAAAATTGATAGAACCGAGTCCTCAGAATTCAAAACCACTCTCTCGGATGAATGGTCTGCACTAGAGGAGTCAATCATTCAAAAAGCCGTAGGGAATTACTCTTTGACATGGCAAATTGGAGTTACTATTTGTTTGTTATTCTGTATGGCCGATATTCTGATACGCCTGGTCTCCGCCTATTTTGGAGTCAGACTTCAAGGCCCTCTGGAAACATTAGGTCGTCCACTAGTTACAAATTTAGCGAAACTTTTCATACGAAAAGATTCCAACGAAGACTCCCATAGTAGGGATCCTCCTAACTTGTCTTTTAGACGGATAGGTTCTGCTGTCTCTCTTCATAATAGGCACAAAGTCAGAAGACTTAAAAAGGGGACAACGGGTCCGCTAAGCATCCAAGGTCAATCAAATGACGATTCTCAACAATTCCTAGAGGCACAGTGCCAACCTTCAAGCTCTAAGGAGTTCAATAATGAGTTGCGTCGGAAAGAAAATGATTATGCCCAATGGTTGAGCGATCACCTCGTCACAGCCTACCAAATGATTTTGGGACACATGCACATGTTAATCCATGGGAGAACTCAAAATGTTCCTCAAGGTAGGCCGAAAATCTTTCACATGGCTCGTTTAATCACAGGAACACTACCGAACGTGTTAATGTTATGCATGCTCGTAATTTCAGGAGCCCTTCCGGCGCCGATTCCTTCAGAAACAACTCCTTCAAGTCAGATAGATTCCTCCTTTGGATCCTCAGCCCTTATAGTAGCCTTCCTAACAATAGGAACATTACTTGTAATGAACGCTCTGCCTTATTTAAAAAGTCGCTCACAAATTAGCGCGGTGGTACGTGTAAATGTCAATGGTTGTGAGGTCAGAGCATTGGCTGACACAGGGGCAACCATAAGTGTAGCTCCACTCTCACTTGCCAAAACATTTGGCTGCACGCTTTATGAGTCACAGGTGGAAGCTCTTACCGTTTCTTCACATGTAATCAATATCTGCGCGGTGGGTGAAGTAAAGATAAGGTTAGGAGACTTAACTCTGAGGAGTACACTCAATTTTATACCGGATAGCCAAGCAGGAGCTATGAAAAACTACCAATTAATTATAGGATGTGATATGTTTGTTAATCTGCCCCCAATAACATTTGATTTCACCAATCGAATAGTCACGATGGGTAAGTCGGTCTTAAAAATAGAGACACAAAACGATGTCATCTCAAACATAAAAGTTAGAGCACTCGAGCATTACCGAATTCCACCTGGAACACAAATAGTGGTTAAAGCAAGACTAGACACCCTCTTTTTTGTGGATAAAGAAATTCTGGTAAAAAGCTTGGATCCTCGACTCTATGATGAACATTTGAGCACCCCTGCCACAGTTTCAAAGCCTGAGGACAATACACTAAAAATCATCCTCTGTAATCCAACCAATCTCCCAAAAACTATCATTAAGAATATGTGTATTGCTACTGCAAAACACCGTTTAAGTACCGCGATGAACTCCAAAAACACATTGACCAACTTTTCGCATCGGGAGTCATGGTTGAGTCGGACACTCCATGGGTCTCCAACATCGTCCTAGTGCAAAAGAAGGATGGTGGGCTAAGGCCATGCATTGATTTTCGTAAGCTTAATGAAGTAACAGTTCCGGATCACTACCCACTTCCCCGTTTAGAGACAATAATGGAACGGATTGGTAATTGTCGATACTATTCCAGTTTAGACCTGTCCAGTGGGTACCTCCAGATAAGACTCATTGAAAAAGCATCCAGAAAATGTGGGCTAATTACTGAGAATAAGATCTACCAAATGATCAATCTTCCACATGGTTTAAGAAATGCAACCAGTGCGTTTGCCAGATGTATGGCACATGTCCTCTTTGGTCTGGATGACTGTGTAATCGTTTATGTTAATGACATATTGGTGTTCACCAAAGATGAGAACTTTAGCGTACACCTCAAAGCTTTGAGAAGTGTCTTTGAAAGATTTAGAAGATTTCAGTTAAAATTAAGTCCCAAAAAATGTACATTCTGCTGCGGCGACCATGAATTTTCTCGGGTATTTAGTCAGTGCTGAGGGCTATACTCCGAGTCTGAGCAAGATCGAAGTAATTAAAAACCTCCCCGACCCAAAAACCATTCGAGAAGTAAAACATGTGGTAGGAATGGCCTCATTCATTCGGAAACATGTACCTAACTTTTCAACAATTGTTGAGCCATTGACCAGGCTTACAAAAAAAGAAACTATTTCGAGTGGGGTCCCGAACAGGCTGCGGCCTTCGATAAAGTGAAAGTAATATTAAGTGAGAAACCGATATTGGTTTTTCCCAACTATGATAAGCCCTTTCACATCTTTACTGATGCCTCTAATGTAGGCCAAGGCGGGGCACTAATGCAATGGAATGAGTCAACGGAAGTATATGAGGTTATTGCTTATTGCAGCAGAACAATGTCATCATCTGAACGTCGATGGCCTCCTGTTCAAGCTGAATTAGGAGCAATAATTTTTGCTCTGCGCACATTTAAACCATATATTTTTATGGCTGAAATCGAATTTGTATTGTGACCATAAGCCGCTTGCTTATCTCCTTAAGAAGGCCGAAGCGCATCCTCACTTGGCTCGCTGGTTAATTGAACTACAAAATTATAATATTAAAATAATTCATGTAGAGGGAAAACAAAATTTACTAGCAGACGGCCTCTCACGATACCCCCATGAGAGAAGCAATGAAATTTCGATTCGGGATTTAATTGAATTGGAAGATATAGCAGAATTTCCAGTCTGTCTTTCCTTGAGTTTAAAACCAAGAATGGTCCATGAACTTTTTGCTCGGGATATAGAAGGTAAAACCTTTTCAATTGATGTTCGGAAAGAATAAAAGATGATTCCCAAGTCAAAAACATCGAATTCGTAAGCTTTGGTTCATTCCCTGAGGGGACCATAGAAAGTGAAAAAGAAGACATTGCAGTGAAAGCAGAAAATCTGAGCCTTATCTCTGGCATACTTTACCATCAATTGCCAGACCAAAATCCCCGAATGTACATTCCTATTTCCCTTCGTCCGCTTATTTTTGAAGCCTTTCAGACCTCTCAAATAAATGGTGGTCATATGAATACCAAAAAGACTTTAGGCAAGTGCAGAAAATTTTATTGGCCAATTATGCATCGAGACATCATCAATGGGACCAGGCAATGCATGACATGCCAACTAAGGCATTCGCCGAACCCATCGTACACACCCTCTTTGCTCAAATTGCACTGGATTTGGATGGCCCTCTTCCTGTCACTCGTAAGGGCAACAAACATATACTTATTATAATTTGCACCTTTACTAAGTACGTAATCTCAGTACCTGTCCCAGAAGCCAAAGCCCAAACAATTGCTTTAGCCTTCTTTAAAACTGCTATTTAAAATTTGGAGGCTGTACTAGTCTTCTGACTGAAAATGCCACGGCATTCACCTCAGATTTTTTTTTAATCTTTCTGTTCGCTTCTTTACATCAATAAATGTTACGCAACTCCCCATTGGAGCCAGGGCAATGCGGTTGTCGAACGCTCCTTTAGGACATTTCACAATATACTTGCGAAATACATTTCAAGTGAAGAACCCGATTTTGATGAGTTCATTGAATGTGCAAGTTTTTGCTACAACACTTCCATTCATTCGTCTACGAAGGAACACCTTACTTTCTGCTCTGTGGAATTTCGGACGGAAAGTCCGAAAAGGCTCAAATAAATCGATGGGGGAAATTAGTCAATAAGCACCCCCTCCCACGGACCCCTCCCCCATTCCCTCCCCAATCTTTGTCAACGAAATAGCAATGTACTTCCCTTCCCCCGTTGATATGTATTTTGTGCTCAATAATATGGTGTGATCCCCTCCGTCCCACGTAAATGAGAATAAGGGAAAAAGTGATCGATAGGAAATTGTTATGTTTCGAATCACTTTTTTGGTGTTCCCTCGCTTCTCTTGCAAATTTGTTGCGAATAATTTGTGTGTGTGTGAAATAAAATAAATAAAATAAATATTTATTAACAAATCGGTATTTTGGCCTAAAAATCCGCCAAACTGAAACCGTTTCGCCCCCAAATTCGTCCATTCCCAATTCTTGCCAATTCCCCTCGACCCCATTGCTGCCACCCCAATCTCTTCCCCAAACCCTCGCCGACGCAGATTGACCTCCAGTCCCGTAAGGGCAAATCCCACAAACTGGTGCCCCGGGTGAGGCCTCGCGAGTGCCACGCGAATCAAAGTGGAAGGTGCAATGAAGCACCTCCAAACGTGACGAACGAAATAACGTCATGCAACGCAGTGTCAAACAAAGGAGAAAATGCAATGCTCATGACGACAGAGGCTACCATTTTCAACCCGGCCAATACGCGTCGAAGTGCGATTGGAGCGATATTTCTCGACCCGGGGAGCCAATGTTCGTTCATATCAGCAAAGACGGCACAACTGCTGAAGCTGAAAGCAATCTCGAGTGAGGTGCGACACTTCTCGAGTTTTGGTGCAAAGGAACCAAATGTCGTCCTCACTCAGCATGAGAAATATTTCGGGTTTTGTCAACGCTTTCGGTATTTCTGACATTGCCTTCATGAATTGGTCAAATGTTATTAGTGATTCCCCATGGGTAACATCGTCAAATTCACATTCTTCAAAGCTAGTCTTGGATACCAGTTGAAAAAGGTGTTAAATTTATTGTTGTTGCCTTGCTCTGTGAACAAGAAACGGGACATTATGCTCAAATTGGTCATCGCTTCAACTAAAGTTGCATCAGATTCTTTCCATCTTTTCATCATCCCTTTCCACTTTGTTGATCGTAAATTTAGGTTTTTCCAATTTGCTTTTTTTGCCTGTTCTTCGTTTTAGGTGTTGGCCTTAAAAATATATTTTGTTTGGTAAGACTATAAGCCCAGCAGCCCCCATAAAAAAAAGTAATTATAGTCAAAAGCTATTTGCTAATGCTTTTCTTAATAAAAAAAAAAGCTACAAACAAAGTTACAAAAATTTTAATGTTAGAACTTTTCGACAGTAAGAATTAGTTTTAAAAAATGATAATGCTGTAGGTCAAGAAAAAATGGCAAGCTAATAATTTGTTCCGTATTATTGATAAGAAAAACCCATTCATGGGTCATTGAAGTGCTGAAAGACCAATAATGCCTTTTAAAATCTTCTAAATAAGTAGCGCTATTTGTAATCCAATGTTTTATAAAATTATTATTTTTTAAACAAATTATTAATAACAATAATAAAATAAAATTAGTTTAATTTGAATAATTAAAAAAATTTTATTAAAATATTCATTATTTGAGGACTGTCGAAAAGTTAATTGTCGAAAAGTCCCCCTGTCGAAAAGTCCGTTGTCGAAAAGTCCTAGCGCCCTGGGGATACCCTTTTGGCCAAATACGGCGGCCAGTACTAACCCTTTTAGCTTTTGCTGTTAAACGTTATTATGGGGGACAAAAGGTGTTTTTTTAGTTTTAAAATTGTTCAACTTTTTATTTGTAACTTGTTGTACCTGAAGTCTTCAATTTGTGATCCAACATTGGGCCAGAAGACGATTGACGGGCAATAATGGCTTCATACCCTAATTCCTGAGATGCACTTGGGGAAGTAACGTCAAAATTTTAGCCTTAAAATTTGTGGGATCACAATTCGTTCGCCGTACATCAGACAATCTTTCAAAATTGAGAGGTCAGCTTCCTTCTGCTTAAAGCTGTATTTGTTGCGTTTCCGATTTCAATCGATGTTCATCAGGCCAACCAGCTCTGACGAATTTCATTGCCGTTTGAATGGTTGAATCTTTTTTCGATTCTGAAACCAAATCTTCAAATTTGATCGGCAAAATTTCCATAGTTTTGTCCAAAATAGTTCCAAAATCCGTTGTCTATCTAACGCGGCGATCACACGCTCATCTTCACACTCCGATCCTTTGGCGATCAGTCGCGATAATGCGTCCGCTTGACCAAAATCTTTGGTATTGACGTACTCGATGGTGAAGTCGTATGCCAAACAAGTCAGCGACCAACGAAGCAGTCGATTTGCGCTGCATTGCCGAATGCCCTTTTTGCTTCCAAAGATGCTGAGCAATGGCTTATGATCGGTCTGTAAGTGAAATGTCTACCTAGATCATTTTGTGGAACTTTTGGACGGCAAGATCAATGCCAGGCCCTCTTTTTCAATTTGGGAGTAGTTTTTCTCCGCTGGGGTGAGTGACCTTGAAGCATGTGCTATTGCCTTGATTGTCTGTTCGAAATTTATGCGAAATGACGCTCCAATTCCGAGTTCAGAAGCATCCGCTGCTACAATTGATCTCCATTTTAGGATCGTATGTGTAAGCAGTAGTTCAGATGTCAGTACTTCCTTCAGTTTTTGAAAAGCACTCTGACTCTCATTGTCCTTTCCATTCAAAGCCTTCTTTCAGCATGTCGTCCAGCGGCTTCCGTATGAAGCGCATATTCTTGACGACTGTTGGTATGATTACCATGCCGAGGAAAGAACGAAGGATGGAATGTCTTTCGGTGCCGGCATTTGCTCAATTGCGAATTTTTGCTGAATCCGGTCGACGTCCGTTCCGATCGATGACTTGACCCAATATTTGATTTGGTCGGAAAAATGACGACTTTTCCAATTTCACTCGGAATCCACGTTTGGATTCGGGAAAATACTTCCTCCAAATGTTGAGTGTGTTGTTCGACCGTTTTGCTGACAACAATTATGTCGTCCAAATAACGGTGGCGAAGTTCAGTCGGCGAGCATCTTATCCATAATTGATTGGAAAATGCCTGTGCCGACTTAATACCGAAGGGCAAACGTTCCATGCGATAGTTTCCCTTATGTGTTGCCAAACCGCACAAATCTTGGAATCTTCGTCCAATTCAATTTGTAAATAGGCATCCCTTAGATCAATTTGCGAAAAGATCTTTCCACCATTCAGAGATTTGCAAAAATATCCTCTGGAATTGTAGTGGGTGCTGATATCGAGAAGCGCGTCATTCAGCCCCGTCGAATAGTCGATGCAAAGTCTCGCGAGCCATCCGCTTTCTTCACAATTAATAGGCGCTGCCCAGTTCAAATGGTCGACTTTACTGATGACGTCATTTTCAGCAACCGGCCCAATTCCTTTTCAACAACTTCCAACGAGTTGTACGGCACCGGCCGTGCCTTTCGGAATATTGGCCTTGCGTCCTCTTTTAGGGACAGATGAGCCTTCTCCTTTGTGCAGAGTCCTAACCCGTCATTATATGACATCGGGAAAGGCTCTTTCATGCTCCAATTTTCTTCCTTCCGGCGATTTGCTTTGTGCCACATGGGATATTCTCTCTCCTCTCCCTTGGACGGCCGGAGTTGCACAGATTTATCCAATTTTCAATTTCTGCTTCAATCCCTCCAACAACCCAAATTTTCCATGGTCTGGCAACTTAACAATTAAGCGAGCCTGATTTCGCCACATAAAATATTGCTTCACTTCAATCGTGTCGAATTTGAATGTGCCAATACCTTTTCCAATGAATGAAATCTTTGTTCCATCAAAGGTCGTCCCGACTTCATCACATCTTTTGATGGATGGTTTACCAATTTTGGCATAGGTCCGTTCGTCGATGATGTTCACATCCGAACCGGTTCGGGTAGACTTGGACTGGCCTTGGTTGAGGCGGATTTCAATTTTGAGCATGAAAATGAATTTATTTTGCGTTTTGTCATCCCAATTTGGAGACTACCAATGTGCCTTTCCGGCTGTGACTTCATTGCGTGTTGGCGTTTATTCCACTCCTGTACGCTGTCACATCATTTCCAAATGTCCGGCTTTTTCACAACTTACGACACTTCGTCGTTTTGTGCCGACAATCGTCGGGCCAGTGTCCTCCTCCGCAGCGCCAACATTTCATAATTGAACCACTTTGCCCAATTAGGTTCGGCAATTTCTGCGAATTGCTTTGTTTTCCTTTCTGGCGCATTGCGTTCACATTTCTTGAAAAGTTCGGCGTTTCGATCGTTTTTTGCACCAATATTGTACTCTGGAGTGTATCAACTCTTCAATCACTCCGTCTGACGTGATGTCGCTCCGTCGGTCGATAGCTTTGCCAAAATTCGTTGTCGCAGCCGCTTCATTGTGCGATTTCAGAGACTCAACAGCATTAGGCAGTTAAACTGCTCTTTGTTGAGTTCGTCGAACTTGAAATCGGCCAACAATTTGCGATGTCGGTTGACGAATTGTCGGAAATCCTCGCCTTCTCCCCTCACCGCTTTAAGGCATTCGTACCGTCGATGAATATCGACTGCGTTTGGTGAAAAGCTTTTCCAATTTTCTGATGGTCGCCATCAATCAAAATCCGTGACTTTTGATGGCAGAACGAGCGACAATATTCGCTAAACGCAGCCCTCGCTTAGCTTGTTCATTAAATTTGACCTTAATTTCGCACCGCCGATGGAGCCGCACAGTCGAGCGCGAATTGAATCTTTCGAGCCATTCAGTATGGCTTCTTTTTCATCCGTTGGTTCAAACGGAGCTATGTCCGTAGTAATGGCACAGAATTTGGCTGAAACTGTGTTGGTGCTGCAGCATTCGGTGAATTTGCTGTGCAAGCAACTGTGCAATTTGTTGCGATTGTGCTGCATCGTGTTTGCTGTTCCGCAGCAGTTTCACCAACTGGTCATTCTGGGCCTTGCTGAGCAGCATCTTTCTTTATTTTATCAACAGACGCGACGAGAAGATGACACGATATTGATTCGACCCAATTCAATAAGCGTGAAGAGTTGCACCAATCGGTGTCAACGAACAGTTTCTTTGACTGTTTATGACGTTGCACCAACTCGGTGTCAACGAACAGTTTCTTTGACTGTTTTGATGCTTCCCGATTCTGAGATGGTGAATGCCACCCGGCTTTGATGAATCGTGCTTTTGATTTGTTACCAATTTGGTTTAACAATCAATTAATTGCTGCACGGGCGTCGCCAATTGTTCGGTCCTCTTAGCCGAATCAGAAAAGAGTCCAATTAAATTAATATTATTGGAAGACAATTACAAATAAATGCGGTCGGAGGATTACTCGGACAATAATAGAATGATTTGACCAAATGGGGCAGGTCACAATGTGCGAGGGAGGATGTGTCTAACACTATATAGAAGTGCAGAACACTTAAATAACAAAACAATGTGGGAGAAGGAGAGAAATGTATTACAACGAATAATGAAATAATCCTGAAATGTCTCTCTCGGGGTCATCACCCAACAAAACAAAGTCTGCTATTTATGAGAAAAATCAAAGGCGGCCTATGTTAGTAATGGTGACATGATCAAGGAATTAATTTGTAGTTGAAGCCAGTCGAATTTTGGCTCATTCTTCGAGTGCCATGTTGCTCATTTTTCATCCTTTGTTTCAATTTTGGTTATAAAACATATTGTAGTAAGGCTACAGGGAAACAAACATATCTTCAAAATTACTAGCATTTATTTGATTTCATGTGCATGACAAAGTTTTATGCCTAGATTTTCCCTACATTTGAATTTACAACTTAATTATTTTTTTTATTTCTGCCTAATGCATATTAACTAAATCATGCTGCATATCAGGATGCAACTCGTACTCGTAACTCGTGTTACTCGTGGTTTTTTACTGCTCGATACCGTAACTCGTTACTCGTGATTACTCGTGGTTTTTTACTGCTCGATACTCGTAACTCGTTACTCGTATTTTGCCACGAGTAACGAGTAATGCACTGGTAAAAATGAGGTTTTGAGTTCCAAATTTACGTAGGGAATTAAGGAAATGGAAAATATATTTCATTTTTTTTGCGGATAGTTCTAGAAGATGAGACACGAGAAAAAAACATTTGGCACCGCCCGGACACCACTTTATATCCCTTCAAATTATCTCCAAATTTCTCCAAATTTATACTTTTTTTGGTCAAACTCTGTTACAAAGCACATGAAGATTTTCAAAATGTTCCCGCCCGAAAAGTCAACCGGATTGGAACTCAAGACAAATTCACCCATGAATACTGTAGCATGTCAGGCAAAACCAGGGTTCCCAATGTGGTGCTGCTGTAAACGGTTGCACTTAAATACTTGCCAACGGTGCTAATGTGCGTTAGTTAAATGGGCCATTTTTACAGAATAATTATAAAGATTTAAGGGCAAAAGAATTGAAAAAATTGGCATAACTTCTTTAGAATCCAATGAAATTAGAAATTTATCTAGCTAATGTGTTATTATACTAGGGTTGCAAACGCGCACCCGCATTACCCGTACCGGTACGGGTTTACCCCATATTTTAAGGAAAAACCCGCATGGGTTCTACCCGCAATTGATTTGAAAATTCGAAACCCGTACGGGTAACCTTGCGGGTACCCGCAAAAACGGGTATTTTAAGCAGTGGTAAGATGGCACCTTTGCAAAATAATTTATATTTTTTTTCAACAAAATGCCAAATTTTATGATTTATTTCTTCATTTTTTTCAATTTTCTAACTAAAAATGTCAAAGATTGACCTTTTTTACGCAATTTTCTCTATAATTTTATTTGATTTCTCAAAATTTCTCCCGCGGTGCCTATTGGCACCGCCGGACAGCATTACTATGAATTTTTTTCAAAATTTATCATAAATTTGTAACTATTCTGATAGGTTCCCAAATCCTCAAAATTAAACAGTTTACCGGTCTTACAAAATGGCACAATTTTTCACTCAATCCCGACAACGTCAGTATCAAGCGAAAGACTTTTTAGCAAAGCAGGAATTTGTATGCCAAT
>JBDPZO010000005.1:4594530-4643099 GCA_039877585.1 Heterodera filipjevi | reverse complement strand
TGTATGCCAACACTACGAAATAGTAAAAATCCGACATTGTTCACAAAAATAATCATTTAAATAGACTTTCGGCACAGATGGCGGGAGATATTTTGATTGTGAAGGCAAAATAAACAAAATTGCGATAGGACCGTCAATTGATGACGATGGAAACGAATTTTTTGAGAATAATAAAGAGTCTGATTAAATTATTTGATTTTTACCGCTTTTTTTGATTTAAAAGAACAAATTTTGATTTTTTTTTGGAATTAAAGAGCCAAGCGTTATAAAAAAGCGGGTACCCGGGTACCCGCCCGCACATCCTCGAAACCCGCATGCGAGTACGGGTTTACCCGTCCGCCCTAAATTAAAAAACCCGTTACCCGCATAGAGCACTCACTACCCGCATGCGGGTTTGCAACCCTAATTATAGCTATCGAACGATACCGAGATTTTTTTCTTTAATTTTTTTGAGCAAAGTTATGACAAGATACTAACGCGCAGGGTGGAGGAATTTAACTAACGCGTCAGCACGCATGCCAATATTAGTTTAACATTAACATTGCGAGATTCCTACAGTGATCGGCACATGATAACAATCACTCATTAATTAATTTAATTAATTACTGCCAAACTGTGCTCATTGAAATCTGAATACTGTCCTTGCTCATTAAATTTACACTTTTTTTGTCTTTAAATTTTACTGCTGTGGATATATTTTTGTTATTTTATTTTCTGTTTAAGATGAAAAACGGAACCAAATTTGCGGGTCCTTTTGCGTATTGTCTGTCCCTGTGGAGTCAATGAGCATTTTTTTTAAGTTTTGAACAAAATTAAATATTTGTAATAAAATATAATTTTTTGAAAAAAAGAATGACATATTCGCATAAAAAAGGCATTGACAAACTAAACTAAAAAAAAGTGCACGAATATATTTTGCTTGCTTGTTATTAAAAGCTTTCTTAATTGGATATTT
Organism: Heterodera filipjevi; assembly: GCA_039877585.1. NCBI lineage: Eukaryota > Metazoa > Nematoda > Chromadorea > Rhabditida > Heteroderidae > Heterodera > Heterodera filipjevi. The sequence continues at coordinate 4,642,144 of JBDPZO010000005.1, read as the reverse complement.
TCAAATGAAACCATTTCCGAATAGAGAAATACTCTCTCTATTACATTTTAATGTTAATGGAATCAATATAAGAAAATATCTAAGCAAATCATCCACATGATAATATTTCACAGGAAATATCCACCAAATTTTGAATAATAAAATTACGCGTGCCACCGCTGCAGCACTTCCGTCTGTCGCAACGAAACCCTCAAAAAAATGGTATTTAAGCAAAGTGAGGAGAAGCCATTGCCATCCCCCGTCGACCATTCATTCATTTTATTCCAAATCCAACAAAATGTATTCTTTTTCCGCCCCTTCTCTGCTCTCCGTCATCGCAATTGTCTGTTTGCTGTGCAAACTGTGCATTTCGGCACCCCGTAAAACCATTTCCATTATATTTTGGCATATATTTCTTTCTTTTCTTTTCAAACTTTTCAGATCCGTGCTGTCCCGGCAGTCAGCACATCGTTTCTTTGATGTCCCCTCACTCCGCCGCTTTCTCCGCCTCAATGCCAAAGGCATCGCTTTGCTCAAATGCCCAAAACATTGCGAAGGCATTGGACGGCCAACTGAAGTCCATCGTGGGCTGTCCTAGCGGTGGCGGCAATGCACTCGTGGCACACATCAACGCGAGTCTGCCCCCGACTGATGGTAAGGGATGGCAAAGTGATCTCTGATCATCAATTGTGAAAGTGATCAGTGGCGGAGCGATGCGCCTTAATCATGCCTTAACTTTTTTTTACCCCTTTTTCTGTTTATTAATTAATAATTATTCATTGTTTATTGTCAGATCAGTGCTCTCATAGCCTCGGCTTTGTCCGTGCTTTGTTCGGCGTCGCCGCCTCCGCCGCTTCCCACGCCGGCAACAACAGCGAATGGGGTGATTTGGCTGCAAAGTTTAGACACCAAATCCAAGTGATTGACGAAATCTGCAACAATCTTCGGATTAGCATTGGCCAAGTGGAATTTAACAGCCCAAAGGGTAAAAAGCATTTGGATTAACAAATAGGAAATGCATCGCTAATTATTATAAGTAATTAACCAACTAATTAAATATTTATGAAAACATTACATTAATTGATAAAGCATTTAATTTGAAATAATTGTGTTTAATTATTGCTTTTCTAGCAGGGAATCATGGCCAAGTACCCACCACGGGCAGTGTGATTGACAGCCCCGCTCTTAGCGGCTCACATCAACCCTTATGAGTGATGATTAGTGATGGACGAATGCCAATTGCGGTGGCACAATCTTTGTCAGAACCTTTCCAAAAAGATAACCAAATATTAACATTAGTTTTCGAATTTTTTCATGCTTTTTGTATTTAAATTAGAAAATAAATGTGTTTAAAAAACCTAATTGACTGAACAAGAAGTACAAAACAAATGAATAGGGATGGAAAAACTCTGAAAAAATGTAAATGTTTTCGTAATTCGATCCAACTCATTAAATTCTGTTTTAAAATTACACAAAAATTTTTAACCCAAAACCTTTAACGTGCTAATTTTCACGATTTTACTCCGATTTGGAATTCTTTTCATTCAAATGCTTTCTTAGGCACTATAAATTTTTAGAGATCGGACCGGTCGACTTTTTTTTCAAATTTTTTCGACTTAGTTCAAATTTTTCTCATGCAGGAAATTTCAATATTTTTTTAAATTTCACTCCGGATAAATTTAAACCCAAACTTTTCCCAAAAAGAAACCACATATCTACTTATTCTTTATAAAAAAGCATATTTCGCCATTTTTGGTACATATTTTCAGTTTTCGTGCATATTTAGCCTTTTTTCAAAAAAGTATACTCTTAAGAATGAAGATTTCTCAAATAATTTGCCAGCTAAAATTTAAATTTGTCTGTAATTTAGTTCTTAAAAAAAATTTTTTTTCACTGTTTTATAACTTTTCTATGTGATTTTGGCTAAAAAATGGCTCAAAAATTGCAAAATTTTCTGGCGTAAAATAATGGGGAATAATTGTTTTTTTAGTAAATTTGCACCCCTAATTTTCAATATTTTTAGTTCATATTTGGTGCATATTTTACGATAGGCACGAAAATCCCGAAAAAGGCATGAAAAAAGGCATTTAAAAATTTTAAACGCACATTTTTTCCAAGGTGTTTTAAAGCCAAAAAAATTTTAAAGCAAATTTTTTCATATAGAAAACTCTTTTTTTCCCATCACAGAACATAAGCGAAATAAATATAAAGATTTTTAAAAATTAAAAAAATGAGAAGATTTTTTTTTGAGAATAAAAATTATAGATAAAAAAATTAAATTTTATAGGGCAAATTTTCTGGAAACTTTTCCATTCTCAGGGGTGTACTTTTTCAAAATTTAAAAAGTCAATTTTTAGGGGTTTACTTTTCATTTTTATGGCTTTTTTCTTAAGAAATTTCTCTAAATTTAGAAAAAAATGCACCCAAAAACGCCAAAAAAGGCGGAATTCCGGTCTTCCGATTTCCATTTTTCAAATTTGAAATCGTCTCCATCCCTGGTTTTGAGGTAAAAAGGGAGAAAATATTACTATTTTTTACAAATTTTTTGGAAGCATTTCTTTAATATTTTTAAAATTTTCCGGTGGCGCCTATCGGCACCATCGCGTCCCCATTCGTAGATTATTTTTAAATTACCTCAAAAATTTGGTCTTTTTTTGTACAAAATCTCCTACCAAAATGAACTCAGATTTTCAAAATTTCCACCGGTGGCGCCTATCGGCAGCGCCGGCCAGTGCCTTTTATTTTTTAAAAAATTTAAAAATTCCGAAAATTATGCTTTCGAAGCCGGAAATGCTCTGAAAAATTGTTGTCGGAGACAAATATAGCGCAAACAGTTGTTTTTGGTGAAGCACATCAATTGGATACAATGTTCGTAAATGGTGACATGATCAAGGAACAAAATTTGTTGGTGTAGCCAAATGCCATTTTGGCCCTTTGTTCGATTGCCAAGTTCATCCATTTTTCATGCATTTGTTTCAATTTTTGGTCAAAAACATATCGTAATAAGGCTACAGGGAAACAAACAAATATTTAATTTTGTGTGTATTACTACCCCAAATTCACGGACTTATTCGTCTAAAATTTTTGGAAATGCATTTGGTTTATTAGTTATTTTTGGCAGTCTTATATAACTTGACTAATTAAACGCGAAATTTGTAAACACATATTTCTCGAAGAGGGTAGACCTCGGCTGTATATAAAGGACGTACTTTGTTGATTCATGGAAAAACTTTTAAATTTTGTATTCTGTCTTAATAGGCTATTTTTTCGCAAAAAAATTCTTAAAAGTGACATTAACAAAAATTCCAAAATCAAAATATTTTCCCGACGGCGCTTCACCTCCCGTACCTCCATCTTTAAGAAATTTTCAGAATTACTAATAAAGCCTCAATTTTGAATAAACTTAACTTTTTATTATTATATTTATATGGTAAAATTTAGAAATTAGTACCTTCCAAATTACTAGCTTTTAATTGGCTCCCATCTTTTGATGCAAGCGCCAGTTTTACAGCCTCATTATGAAATGCATTTTTTGTAATTTCTAAAATCAAAATTTTGTTTTGTCACTTATTTTAAATGACAGGCTAACCCGAATATTTAACTGCTGAGTTTAAGGGATAATTCAATTCATTCTCATTTAATAATTGCAGAGCTAATGACAATTGCTTCACGTCTTCCCTTTGATATATTTGACCGCGCAGTGTGAAGCCAAAATAAAATTTTGCTAACATATTCATCAAGCTTAAAACGTTAACAAGATTTCGGCTGTTTAGTCTGAATTTGGAAAATTATAAACAAATTTGAAGGATAAAATTCTTAATGGGTATAACCTATTGGCTTTAATTTCCTCATAAATCGGCGGGGACTTCCACATGATCTGACTATAACTGGTTTCTCGCAATTGAAATATTGGCTTCACTGCCTTAATTCCGTAGCGCACTCTGAACAAATATTCATAAAAAATGTCCAAATATCGGCGAATTCTGTCGCATTCATTTTCAATTTGAACTTTGGCATTGGCACAATGCCATTCTTTTCTCATCAGATGCAAAAGGCCAAGATGAATTTCGTATGTTTGAATAAAATGGCTTTTTAATTGCTCAAACTCCTTTTCCATTTGTTTGGTTACGCCAAATATTTGTTTAAAATGGTTTTCAAAATTAATGCTTTCATCCACAAATCCAAGAAAAGCTTCATCTTCGATCTATAAAATTAAAAAGATAATTACAGAATTTTTTAATTTTTTAGAGTTTTTTGGCTCCATTTAAGACTTCATAACAATTATCATTATTGTAAGAGTAGATTACGGTGTCCGAGGTTATTGTCTTAAAAGCCTAAAAAAGATACCAAAGTTTTGGGTCACAATTTTTTTTTAACAAAACAAATCTTTTCTTAAAAAATTATGCAATTTTACCAAAAAAGAAAGAAGCTAAAGTGCCATTGACCTCATAAATTATTCTCATGAAAACTCACCGCATCACTGATGCCATATATTGGCACATTTTCCAATACAATGTGATGATAATGCAATGCCAATGCTTCTTCAGCCGGTGATGAAGAGTGTTGTGATGATGAAGTGTCGTCCATCTTCTGATGCTCAGATTGTACCCTTTCTTTTTCCAATTTGGCTTTTTCTACCACTTTTTTCAACATTTTACCCATTTTTTCATCAAATTCTTCAGCTCCGAACTTATCCATTTCTGTTTTTGACTTTTCTTTTCTTTTATTAGATAATAATTCTTCTGCATTTTGCAAAATGGATGGGTAAAAAAAATTCATTCTGTATTGACCATTGACATTAATTGAATAACAATTGCAAAAAAATGAAATAAATTTTTGGGCCAATTGGTTAATTTCCTCAGCAGGTGAAAGGCGGCGAATCGCAAATATTGGCACGGAAATATGACCAGCAACAGTATGCACATTGGAAAAATATTTGTACAAAATTTCCAGATATTTTTGCATATTTTTGCATTCTATCTTATCACATTCACTTAATGTATAGCGACCATCAATTCTTGCATTTTCACATTGCCAATTCCTTTTCATGTAATACAAAATGCCAAGATGGGTGCCAATAACTGTTGACAAATATTCTCGGCTTTGTTGATTAATTAGTCCTTTTTGGGTGCAAAATTCATTAAAAATGGCAGGTCCTTTCACAAAAGCCACCAATGCTTCATCATCAAACTGAATACATAGAAAAATTTTAATTTACATAATGAATAAAAATAATTTATTTTTTCAGAATTACCATCCTTGGGTCACCACAGTTTGCGAAGGGCAGCAATAAAAGAAAAATAAATGCTATAAAAAAATTGATTTTTAAAGAATACATCTAAAATGTTTAGGTAGTAGTACCGATGGTACAACTCTTTTGAAAAAATAAATTTCAAAAAATCGAACTTAAAAATTTTGACTTTTTTGTTCGAATTATGCTCCGGGATTAAAAATCGGTTGGAATGGATGTCAGATTCGTAAGTAGCGACCTCAAAAACACCCCAAAGAATTTTTTTTTCTAACAATAAAATGTTTGAAATTTTATTTTTCAAAAAGGGGCGGTGGTACCATCGACACTATTACCAAATATTTTTATTTATTAATGCGTCAGCATCAATCTAAACACATAGGAAATTTTTTTATTTTATTATTTAATCAATAAAAATATGCTTATTTTTAAAATACCTCAGTTGGGTCATAATTTACAAAAGACAATAAAAAAATAAAGTAAATATGTTAAAATGAATGAAATTTAAAGAATTCATTTTCAAACTTTACTTTTAATGATGCTTAAAACAGTTAACAAAAAAGCAAATGACTGTTAGTTTTAGGAATTTTTTTTATTATTTTTAATTTATTTTATGTAATATTTGCAGTCAAAAATTAAGGTATTATTTAATCGAAAATGGCAAAATTTTTTCATTTTTATAAAATCTTTATAAAAACAACGAAAAGAAGGGAATGTTATGGTTGGCAAAATCTGAGAAGAAAAAAATCTTTGTTTGCAAACAATTTTTTTTTAATTAAATATTTATCTGAAAATGGCAAATGAATATAAAATATTAAAACTTAATCTTTTTTTAAAAATATATACATTTATCAGTCAGTTATACTTTATTTAGCATTTATAACGGGTTGCTTAGCTGCGGACCGACAATTGCAGACCAGCCAACTTTAGACCTTATAACTTTTTTCTAACTTAATCAAATTCTGTTATTGGGTATTATTCGACAGATCGGGCCGAGGTACGGAAATGCCAAAAAATGTATTTTAAACCGGTTTAAATCACGAAATTATCTTCATTTTACACCCTATTTTCATCATTTTATGCATCAATAACATAGCACAGAAGGCCAATTAATGCCCAGGAAATTGGTTGCATAGGGGTCAATGTTGTTTCAGCCATGAAGCTAAAATGGGTCGTTTCCACCATTTTAGGTTAAAATTTATAAAACATACATAGAATTTTTAAAAATTATAAAACACTATTGCTAAACTTATGCCTAGCTGAGTGTCATAGGCCTCAGCCTAAGCCTTTTATAAAAAGAAAATATAATAAAAGGAAAAGAAAATTTTACCCCTTTGTGTTTTTAAAGACAATTTTTGAAAGGATTTAAATCTTTCAAGTTACAATTACTTTTGGCGATCATCAAAACAGTTACTAGGTTAGAAGACGTATTTATGTGGCAAATTAACCAAATTTTACAAACATGGTATCATCCGATAGCTATTCAAGGACTTTATTAACCCTCCAACATTCAAAAAATTTGATCGAGTGTTACGAAAATTGGGGCTTTGGGGCTGTGAAAGTGAAAAATAAAATAGTTTTTGGCCATGTTTTCTTAAAACTTAATCAAATTTTTTGAAATTTAGAAGGCTAATAGAGCCAATCAAGAGCTATCGTATGACACCAAGATTGCTTATTTTTCATTGCTTTTGAGCAATGTTATGACAAATTATGTTCGAAAAATCTGTAAAAAAAATGACGGATACGAAACGCCATAGTTGCGGAATTTACGAAACGACCTAGCACCCTAGCAGATGAGGGGGGAGGTAGAGGGCTCCCAACACAACCGAACTTGTTGTCCCAATATATATCATCACATATACCATCATAGTAACCAAGGAATTCACATTCCTCTTCATTTAAATCAAGATGAGGTGGCGGTGGTACACCACCAATTTCCTGCACATGTGGTGACGGTGGTACGGCTATTTGCTGCACAGGTTGTTGAAGAGCGGAAGGCGGCATCTAATTAAAAAACAAAATTTTTGAGAATCACGCGGTTTTATTGGTATGATTGGTATGTAATACATCGCCAAATTTTTTTAGGACAGAGGTCGGAATTAGAAACAGTGATGCTGCAAAAGAACATTTAACTAGGAATTAATATTTCTTTTTCATTTCTCAACCCCGAAGAATGGGCAGACGAAATGTCAAGGTGTTAAGAAAAAAAAGAAATTGTTCCAATATTTTTCTGGCGCCAAAAACAAGCGAAATAATTAATCAACATTTCTATTTTCATTTTGCATACTGTACGCCATTTGGTGCGCTGCTTACAGTATAAGCAGGGGTGGTCACGGACACGAATTTTCATATCCGTGTCCATCCGTGTCTGTCGGGTTCATATCCGTGTCCGTCCGAAGTGCCAAAAATCGTTGTCCGTATCCGGACAATCCGCGGATTGTCCGTGCACGGAACACCAATTTTCATATCCGTGTCCGTCCGAAGTGCCAAAAATCGTTATCCGTTTCCGGACAATCCGCGGATTGTCCGTGATGACCATCCCTGAGTATAAGACGGCAATGGCGCAGGAGTGTCCATGCAAGAGCACCGGGCAGATGAGTCATTGACGGAATAGGCGGAGCAGCATCTGCACCAGGCAGTGCACCAGCAGCCGATGGCATAGCGCTAGCAATGCCGCAACAGCGAGTTTGGTGCCAATACCGGGAGACCGACCATCACCCGCCGGTTTAGTTCGGTGGCCGTTTGCTTCAGTCGTTTAAAATATATAATTTTTCATTTTAAATAAATGCTATTTTTTAATTAAATATATTTTTTTATACTTGAATTCTTCTGTTTTCATAAACTAACGTGCTCCATTGGCTGAGAGCTTCAAATGAAACAAAACGCCAAGCGAAACAAAAGCGAATGAATAAAAAAGGGAAGTTCAAAAATGCATAGGTATCTGTGCTTACCTGAAAGAATGAAAAAGGCTGTGTTTCAAAGTTTAAAAAAGCATATTCATTAAAACTTGGTTCCTTTTTAACGAAACATGCAAAAAAATTTTACGAAACGAAACAAGTCAAAAATTTTTTAGGCCAAACGAAACACGAAACGAAATCGGCAAAAAAATTTTTAGACGAAACGAAACTCGAAGCGAACCCCAACAAATTTTGCGAAACGAAACGAAACACGAAACGCCAAAGAAAGTACGAAATCCACGAAACCCGAAACGAAACGAAACATTTCGTCCATCTCTGATGGGGGTAGCCAAAAAGGTGCTAGGTCGAACCGAAAATAGTCTCAGTGTGGGCGAACCGAAAATAGTCTCAGTTAATTAAACGATTCATACATTCGTATAATTATCATATTTAAAGAATATAGCGTGTAAAATAATAATTCCCAACCAGTGTTCGGACTTGGGCGTTTTTCTCATACTCATACTCATACAATCATACCGACTTTGTTTCCCCTCATACCTCATACTCATACTACAAAAAAAGCTCATACCTCATACTTTTTGCATGCTTTGCCAAGCAAAATCGGAGGCACAAAAATTCAATGTTTTAACAATAAAAATAGTGGAATAATGCTTGGCATTAAGTTATAGGTCTGTATTTTTTAGTCTTAATATTGCTATATTGCCCCATTGACACTTTTTTTATTTTCTTCTTTTGAGTTATAATCTAATTTAATGATGTTTGTGGAACAGTAAAAAAGCATTTATAAAATTATTTTTATTTTATTTTTAATAATTAAATGAATTTAGTGAATCGTTTAATTAAATTTATTATTTTATCAATCACTGAGACTATTGTTCAGTTCGCCCACACTGAGACTAATTTCTGTTCGTCTCAGCACGGCCAAAAATAAAAAACATTAGAAAATTTAGAGAATTCAAGCAAAATGAATTAGATGAATATTTATGGTCATTGATTTTCAAAAATCTTTTTATAAATCATTTCAAATCATTTAGGTAATATTTTTCTTTTTTCTTATTTATGGCCAAATTGATTATGCAACTAATTTTTATATAACTCATAATATAAGGTTTAGGTGAACTTTTAGAAATTATAGATCATTGTTTATATGGGTTAAATAAATTTTTATAAATCCTATCAAAGCAATTTGGTGAGTTTTTTCGTTATTCATGTCTATGACCATTGATTATCACAATTAATTTTATATAAATTTGTTATGACAAGCAAATTTATTTAAATTTTATATATCCATAAGAATATTATATGATCATTGGTTTTAATATGAGTAAAATGGATTTTAATAAATCCTATCAAACCATTTTGGTGAAAATTTTATACAAGTTCATCAGTCCATACTATTAAACTTTAAAAGTGATGAGCCCAAGAAAAGTGAGCATAAATCTAAGATTGTAATTTACTAAGACGCATAGGCATACCAATTAAGGGGAATCTATACCAACGGCATCCTTGGAAATAAATTCTCCTTATATAGAGTTGTCTCTGAGAGATGGACCCCGACGTCGGGGTTTATCGGTGTCAGCAAGGTCGGGGTCGGGGATCGAGGTTAACAAAATAAGTCGGGGTATTAAAGCAAATACAAATAATTTTGTTTCTTTAGCATCATAGGCTATGATGACAAGACTTCTCATTCCTTCATCGTTCTCAACATATTTTTTAGACGGGGGCCAACTGCAAGGCCGCGTGTCAATCAATTTCAAAATATGTCACGCTGTTTTGTTGATACTCTTCATTTTTCATTTTTTAAAAATTTTAATCCCTTTAACACATTACTTAGAAAACAGCTGGGTGGGAAGATGGCTTTTTTCGAAGCTATTATTTATTTTATTTTAGTTATGTGGTTTTGAAATTGAAATAATTCTAGTGATAATAAAATTGGTTAAAAGAAAAATAATTGAACGGCGCAAGTTTTTCGGCGCAAAATATCGTATATCCGCTGCGAAAAATAACACGGCCTCTACGGCACAAATAATGCGGCGCAAGTGTCCGCGGCGCAAAAGTCCACACGCATTGACTTAATTTTTGGCCAAAACACCGCACATGGGATCATCTGTATGCCGTGTTTTTGAGAAATTATTAGCACGTAAAATTATAAACTTTTTCATACAAGAAAAACTAATCCATCCCTCTCAATTTGGGTTCCTGCCTAGGCGGTCGACCACGTTGCAATTAATCTCTGTTCTCCATAATTGGTACTCCAATTTAAAGAGTAACAACCCGGTGGATTGTGTGTATATAGATTTGAAATCAGCATTTGACTCAGTTCCAACTGCGTATTTACTGTACAAACTTAAAAATTATGGTGTGGGAGGGAAGATCTTAATGTGGCTAAACAAATTTCTTACCAACCGAACCTTCACAGTAAAAATCAATAAGACCCAGTCCATGGCACATAAAATATCTTCAGGTGCCCCACAAGGGTCCCCCTTGGGACCCATTTTATTTCTAATTTATATCAATGATCTGCCGAAGGTGGTCAGTCCATCTGAATCAATTGCATTATATGCGGATGATGTGAAATTATTCTCAGGTATGAAAAATGCTCACTCCCCAGTTATGCTCCAGAATAATTTAGCAAAAATTTCTAACTGGGTCCGAGACTGGGGGCTGATAGTCTCGACAGAAAAAACTTTTACTCTTCACCTTGGTAAAAACAACAGTGCAAACACCTACCATTTGGAACTCCCAATTCAAAATGTCACGGTAATTCGTGACTTGGGCGTTGCTATTGATTATAAACTCTCTTTTAAACAACACATTATAAATATCTGCAAATCGGCATGGTGCCGGTCAATACAATTATTAAAAATTTTACACTCGAACCAACTTTCAGTATGGGCAAATGCATTTAAAATCTATGTCCGCCCAATTTTAGAATATGCCTCAGAAATATGGAATCCTATTGATAAAGGCCAAACCCACAAACTAGAAAAAATACAAAAATTCTTTTCCAGAATAGCTTTGGCAAAAGCCAAAGTACCCAAAAAATTAAGGGCCTTAAAATATTCACAACGATTAACCTTGTTTAAAATGGACTCGCTGGAATTACGCCGTAAGGTCATAGACCAAACAACTCTTTTTAAGATAGCTATGGGCCTAACATCCATAAGTCCTAGCCAATTTATCGAGTTCAATGCTCGCTCATCTCGCAAACACAACTTCATTATTAAAATTCCCTCAAAAAATTCAAACACCGCACAATCCTTTTTTAACAGATCCATCCCACTATGGAACTCCCTTCCGCCGGATGCATTTTTGCATAGAAATCCGGTTAGATTCAAAACATATATCACTGATTTTATTAAGAATAAGCAGAAAGAGATCGCCAAAAATCCATTCATTTATTATTGATCTGGTCTTGCATCTAATTTAATTTATTCTATTTTTACAAGTTTTCTCATTTGATTATATTTGACGTTGACTTCATTTTATTGTATTTCTCATCTGTAAGTGGCATCTCATTTGTGCCCTTGATGATGGATGAATAAATAAATAAATAAATAAATAAATATGCTTTATAAGAACCATTAAACGTGTTTTTGGTTTACCCCTTAAACCCAAGTCTAGCCGCAAAAATTTGCGGCGCAAATGTCGCATCACGCAGATACCCCCCCCCCCCCCCAAAAAAAGGCCCCAAATGGAAAATTTAGCATATCTAAGATATTTCACACGACTTCACTTTGAAAATTTTTTTCGTATTAACTCCGAATTTTCAAATTTTCCCCCAAAATTATCGTAAATTAGAAATCGAAAATTCGATGCCCAATTTTTTTTCCCGATTTAGTGAAAAGTAATTCGGCGACACTCTCGCAAATATTGCCACACCCGCACTGTTTTTTCCCCATTAAAATTGGGTGTCAAATTCTTAAATAAATTGGAAAAAGACTAAAATAAAATAAAATTATTGTATAGCCTACAAGTCAATTATTTTTTATTCATATTCCATTTTCTCATGTCCATCCTACCACTCAACCCTCCTTTTCCCTTCACCAATGCCATTCAGTTGTGTTTATCGACTTTTCTTGGGTCATCATATTGCCCAGCGCAGCACATAGTATATCATCCATTTTCTAGGGTTGGTCTTGCTCGGTTGACCGAACCAAAACCAAAACCGAAAACCCTGTTTTTTTGGAAGAGTATTCCTTGCCTATTTTTGTGTTAATTTTGGTTTTTTCTCAAAAAGGTAAATATGGTTCATAGGGCCCAGACTCCAAATCGAACAAATTATATATCAATCGACTACTCTCGGTCTGCAAAGTAAGAATCCGCAAAAAAAAATTGCCGGAAACCACTCCCTGAAGAGTTACAAACCCTGGACTGAAATGGCTTGGGGCTCAGCCGTCCAACTTGTAAAAATTAATTTAAAATGAAAAAATATTTTATAATACGACTTCTCTTACTCGATTTTACTAAACAAATTCACGTTATTGAGAAAAAACACAAACAACTACTTCCCGCTTAACATTAATCTTCTTCAAAAATTTCGCCATCTTCCAAATCCGGCTCTTCATTATCGATATCATCAGATTTGCCATAAATAAAAGCCGCCATTTTCAAAAATTCTTCAGTGGCATCGATTTTTTTGGCACGAACCGCTTTCATAAACATATACCGAGCAAGGTTGCCCGGTACATGGACTTTAACCCGCCCATGCGTTGAAAAAGACTCCTTAACGTGACGCCAAGTGCTCTCAATTCTGTTGGTGTTGCTTGTAGGGTCATCAGGGTCAACGAAATGAATTGAGTGGTTCACTTGGAGATGATTGAAACCTTCCTCCGACAAACTTCTGTGCGCCTTCCAACAATCACTGATAATGATGTTTCCTGGCAATATCCACTTTTTTATAAGTGGAATAAGAGTAGCGGCATCCCGTCAATTTTATTAGTCATCATTCAGTAATTTTATTTTCATCCCTACCTATGTTTCACTACTTCCATAAACACTCGTCCTGACTCTCTCTCAAGCCCCCAAATACCCATACTCCCTCAACGGGGTGGCCGCGCCAATATTTCTTCTTTCCAAATTTGCTTTCATCAATTTCCACGTGCTGATTTGGCCCGCCGACTTGTTTTGGCAATTCCACAAAAGCCCGAAAACAAACTTCCCGGCAATATGAAGACCAATTAACACATGCACTATAATCCATTTGCAGTTCATGTGCAATATCAATTAGTTTGTGTCCATGGCACCACATATGAGCAAAGCCGATCATCTGAGTGATAAAAGTCTAACTAGAGGCCGCGGAGCGGCCCGCCAATGGCGAACATGCGAAGACGGAGCAAGTAGTGGGGCGCCCGAGCGAGCGGAGGGTTGCGAGCGCCTGGTTAAGGTCGGGCCGAAGGCCCGACCTCAGGCGCGAGCAACACGGAGCGAGCGAGCGGCGTCCCACCTACTGGCCGCCGTAGTCGAGTGTGCGGTGTCTTGGCCAAAATGCTACTAACTTGGAACATTGAAAATTACTTCCGCCCCCAAAGCCTTCCATTTTTCCAAAAAAAAGTTTTATCCCGAATGCTTCTTTTGGTGTCACATTGCACATAAGCAGCTTTTGCGTAAGGTGAATATTTTGCGCGAGAGCGCCAAATGAATTTTTTAGCTGCAGCTTTATGCTAATGTATTTCCATAGGCGAATTGCAATTTGGACACGGTTTATGTTTTGGGATTAATTTAGAATCGGTTAGGAATTCAAGAACAATTCGGACCTTCCCTCCCGCCCGCACACACTGCCGTTTTTTAGTTACATTTGCAACGACATTTATTTTGATGTGTTCCATTTGTTGGCACCTGCCCAAAATCGGCTTGGAATTGGCGTCAGTCTCCCACCAATTCGACGCATTGGTGGACACGCAATTAAATACAGAAAATGGACAATTGGCAAATTGAGAATTTACTATGAGAATATCGGCAAAATCAATTACGATGGATCAGTGAAAATATTGCCATTTCCGCAAAAATCAATGCCAAATTCAATCGTCGGCTTCGTTCATTTTCACTTTCTGTGGGGCTCATTATTAGGGAAACCGAGCACCAAAAATCGCGAAAAAGGCACTATAATAAGCACAAAAAATTGAAAAAAGACAGAAATTTTACACTTTTTAAGCAATCTTCTAGTCAAAATCATCTGTAAAAAACATTTTTTTTCCTATCATAAAGATTAGCGAAACAATTTCAATGTATCGAAATTAAGTATAAAAAAAAAAATAAGAAAATATATTTTTTGAAAATGAAAATTTTGGATAAAAAATGCAATTTTAATGGCTATTTTTTGAAAAATTTTTCCTTTAGGGGTGTACTTTTAAAAACATTTTAAAGTCGATTCTTAGAGGTCTATTTTTTATTGGTGTTGCGACTTTTCCGGCCAAGACATTTGCGGCCCAATTATTTCCCAATTATTTTTCTAGTTTAAATTTGAACTTTTTCAATTCTTTTCTTATTCAAATGGAAAAGCAATACTTTACCACCACACCGAATTATCATTAGGATAGTTACTGACAAAAATATATTTATAACGAATTTTTCTCAAATATTTCTTATTCAGGCGCCTATCGATACCACCTTACCCCCATTCACTTAGCCTTTGTCTAAAAACCATCACAAATTAATCATTTTTTTGTCAAGACTTGTTACTAAAGATTTCGCCTTTCGTCTTTGGTTTTTTATTTTCCCTTTCGCAACGTCCCTGTTAGGGTGGGGATCAATTATTTTTTGTAACTTAAACTTAATACGTCAGTAAATTTGAAAAAAAAAATTAAATAAATAAATAAATTCTCCACCATGAGGGAAATTTGAACCCAAGCAAAAGAATGGACAAACGGTAGTTCTACGACCTAACCAAATTTTCATCGTGGGTAAATAATAGAAGTGCCGTGATTCACGGTCACGGTCACGGTTACCGTGAATTTCACGGGTTTTTCTGTCACGGTCACGGTTCACGGGGTCTATTCGCGGTTTTACCGTGAAAAATTTACACTGGATAAAATTGGAAAATTTGCTGGATTTTATTTTCCAAGAATAATTGCTGAGAGAAATTAGGAAAAAGGGAATGCATAAGACAATTGAAAATTTTGGGTTAAGTCCGCCCCCGCCCATAGCAGGAAATTTGGTGCTAGTCCAGTTTATGCGTCCAATGGATTGTTATGCGTTCAATCAACTGTACGTGCTTGGTTTCATGGGCCATAACTTTCTTCTTGATTAACCAATTCCTACATTCTTGGTATCATTGAAAGCATAAAACCTATAGAAATTTAAACAATCAGTGTATAGTATTAAGAAAACAAAGAAAATTAGATATTATTAATAAAATAACTTATTTTCTTTTTTTCTTCTTTAACTTTTTTTGACTTAAATTTTTTGAAATCTTCATGTACAATACATTCTCGAGACTTTAAGCTTTCAAATGATACCAAGAATGAAAAATTGGTTAATCAAGAAGAAAGTTATGGCCCATGAAACCAAGCATGGTCAGTTGATTGGACGCATAAAAATCCATTGGACGCATAAAAGTTCATTGGACGCATTAACTGGACTAGCAACGGAAATTTTAGTTTTTAAATTGTTTTTTTTCAAAAATCAGTTCGTTTAAACGAAATTTTGAAAATAAAGAGGTCCAACAACTTATTATAATTCATATTTGCCAAGGGGCACCTTTTAACTTAAATTTTTCGCAATTTACCTCGAAAAACTCTCAAAAATTAACCAGTTTTTGGTCAAAATCTGTTAATAAATCACACCCAGATTTTCTAAATTTTCCCCGGCGGCGCCTATCGGCACCGCCGGCTTCCATTCCTTCAGAGTTTCTGAAATCTATATCAAAATTTGTTTTTTTGTGCAAATTTGCTATCAAAATTCAGTCGAATGGATTTGCTGATTCTCAAATAAATAAAATTGTTAATGAAGTCATGACTTATCTTCAGGCATAATCACTTTTTTTGGGAGAAAAAAAAACTAATTTCCGACCATAAACAAAATTTGTCCCCAATTTTTTGTGCCCCTACAAGCAGTGTCGAAAGTGAAAGAATTTTTTCTAAATTGGTTGGGCCCAGTAGACCCCCCACCGATTCAATTTACCCCTAAAAAAGTAATAAAAAAATGATTAAAAACCCAGAATTTAAATTTAAAAAAAATAAAAAAAAAATTTAAAAAAATCAAAATTAAAAAAAAAATTCACGATTCACGGTCGCGGTTACCGTGAATTTCGTTAATTTTTCCTCCTAAAATTTCCATTTTCTCCAAATTTTCTCAACAATTTCTTACCCAGAACCCTATTCTTACCAGTGCTTATTTGGTCCTGTTTTGTCCCGGTCCTGCCGGGACACAAATTTCGGTACCGGGGCTTGGCTTCATTTTGAAAACCGGGACCTAAAAAACCGAGGAATCCCCACCCCGGTCCCGTGCTACAATACCCTAGTAAAAATATAAAGATTGTCGCACAAAGTCAAAGTTGACAGGCCAACAACCTATCAGACAAAATAAACAGAATTTGAGAAACTCAAAAAAGTGAAAACAGTGAGCTATAAGTCCAAAACTAGAGCATTTAGAGTTGAATTTGACCCGATTCTGAAATCTAACCCAAGTTAGCCCATGTCAGTTGATAAAATTTAGAAAAAAACTTAAA
Organism: Heterodera filipjevi; assembly: GCA_039877585.1. Taxonomy (NCBI): domain Eukaryota; kingdom Metazoa; phylum Nematoda; class Chromadorea; order Rhabditida; family Heteroderidae; genus Heterodera; species Heterodera filipjevi. The sequence continues at coordinate 4,625,331 of JBDPZO010000005.1, read as the reverse complement.
GGAAACGTCATAAGTTTGACAATATAAGCCACTTTATCTATTTGATTTCATTACTTCCGTGTTCTCTTTTCAGCGTCCATTCTCCGCAACTGCTCCAATCTCCGAATTATCACTTTTATCCATGGCCAATCTCTCCAATTTCCGCCCGTTGACCCCAAAGGATCATCCGATGGCCAAGCGTTGTGCAAATGGTTGAACACGCCACGCGCGGATGGCCACCCAAAAGTGCTCAAATTTGGTTCGCGAGGCGATCATTTTCCAATGGATTCACTCAAAACGATGGAATTTCGTAGTTCAAATATTATTTGGTACATTTGATCCATTTTTGGCAATTTCACTTTGGCCCGAAAAGAAGCCGTGTTTTCCAGACATAAACAGAATAACCCTGATGCACTTTTTCATCTTTTATGGGCATTAACATATTTTTTACAATGCACTTTTATCAAAAGTGATGATCTTTGCTAAACATTATAGTTTTTTTCAGATTGTTTGATCATAATGCACCTTTTATTGGCATTAATATTATTTTTATACAATGACCATTGGCCCATAAACATCTTGTAAACCGAAGTCGGAAAAAAAGTCCCCTCGGTTTTCCAGTTTGGATTTTTTTATACAGAAATTACGGTCTAGGTCACCTTGGCGCAGCCACCTTGGCGCAGACACCTTGGCGCGGCCACCTTGGCGCAGCCATCTTGGCGCAGAGCCATTTTGGCGCGGCCATCTTGGCGCAAAGCCTTTTTAGTGTTTCATGGACCATAACTTTCCTTCTTGGTAATCAATCCCTACAATCGTGGATTCGAAAGCTTGAAGTGTATTGAAGCTTAATCAAACAATTTCGAACAAATAAAAAACCGACAAAAAAACATGATAAAAAAACAACTTTCTTTTTCTTTTTCTCCATTAACTTTTTTTGACATAAATTTTGTGAAATTTTCAGGTACTAATACATTCCCGAGATCTTAAGCTTTTGAATGCTACCAAGATTGTAAGAATTGGTTCACCAGGAAGAAAGTTATGGTCCATGAAACTCCAAAAAAGCTTTGCGCCAAGGTGGCTGCGCCAAGATGGCTCTGCGCCAAGATGGCCGCGCCAAGGTGTCTGCGCCAAAGTGGCTGCGCCAAGGTGACCCAGACCGAGAAATTATGGAGAGAAGTGACCCGCTTTTATCTTTTATTTATTTCATCTGTTCTTATTTAAGTAAAAGGCAAAAAACCATGTAACTTTATCGCAAAAAGCCAAAATCGGCATCAACAATTTATGAAACTGAAAGCCATCAGAATCTAGATAGAATCAATGGAACAAAGGCACTGCAGCGAAAAAGTTTCAGTCCTTAAACGATATTGCTCCTGCTTCTTTCATTTTCAAGAGATCTAGATTTGTTGAACCAAGAATCTGAAATTTAAATAAGATATCAAGTGCTAATAATAAATAGATGTTTAACTGACTATAACTTTTCCTAAAAAGAATCCCAAAAGTCTTAATAATTTCATTGGAAATTCATTAAAAATATAATTTTACTCAATATGTTTTTATTACCACATCGGGGTTTCTTTTGGCTATGAAGTGAACCGGCGTACTTTTGTCTTTATTCTCGTTATTGTCTCCAAAAGAATTAATCAATTCACGCGTGGAAATGCTTAAATATGGTCTTTGGCCCTCACTTTCAAAAAGTGTTTTTTTACAAAAACGCTCTTCATCAATAAACACCCAAACTTCTTCGCCAATAAGACCATTATCAAAATAAACTGTAACGGACGCACACGAATGAAGGTATGTCAGAATAATGCACCAAATCAGCAACACAAAGTAAGGAGTCATAGTCACCTAAAAGGTAGAATTAAACCAAGATAGTTAGTTGTTGGTGAAGTGATATGGGTTGAGATTAAAGCAAGAGAACAAAAATTTTCATATTATCTTAGCCGAAAATGCAAATAAATTAGGGTAGCACGGGACCGGGACCGGGACCGGGGCGGGAAATCCCGGTCCCGGTCCCGTTTTTGAAAAAAGGAAAGTCCCGGTCCCGAAAATTGGGTCCCGGCGGGACCGGGACTAACCGGGACCAAATATGCACTGGTAAGAATGGGGTTCTGAGTAAGAAATTGTTGAGAATAAATGGAGAAAAGGAAAATTATGGAGAAAAAATTCGTTATAAATATATTTTTATTAATAATCTATCCAATGATAATTCGGTTTAACATCAAAAATTGAAAGTTTTGGTCAAAATCTGCTAACAAATGGGACACAAATTTTGAAAATTTCTCCCCGGCGGCGCCTATCGGCACCGCCGACCTTTCCTTTTTCAAAATTATAAATTTAATGACTTTTCAAAACCCAACAGCTAAAAAACTTGCCGCGAAATGTACGAATTGCTTATTTCCAGTCCCAAATGCTCAAAATGATTGTTGGTCATGAAAAATATAATATCATTTACTTCGATAAATTTTGCTGACCATCATTTTTCAAAAATATTCTGATTTTTGACCCCAAAATCGGATTTTTGGGACTGAATGTTCTGACTTTGAAATTTTTCATCGGAATCCTGGGTAAACTAGGAGGATAAAGGATCATTTAGACTTAATGAATTACTTTACTCATTTATTTTGATAATTGAAAAGTGATTGAAGATGAAATGTGAATTTAAATGAAAATTCATACGAAAAATTTTTAGTTTTTTCAAGAAAAATTTTGCTTAAAGAAAGTCCCTGGTTTAGTCCCGGTCCCGGTCCCGGTCCCGGTTGAAAATCGAGGGCCCAGGTCCCGGTCCCGGGTTTTCCTGGCCCGGAAAGTCCCGGTCCCGGTTTTTGTCAAAAGCCCCGGTCCCGTGCTACCCTAAAATAAATCCTTTTTCCACATAATAAGGGTAAGGGGCAGTGAATAAGATTTAATTAAGCGAATGTTAGAAATAAATATTTTTCAGATTACTTTATCTTTTATACTGATTGAAAATGCACTTAAGCCTATAAACGAATACGAAGATAACCCAGAATAAATGCATTGTTTTTATATTATGTGCATTTAAATATTTTATTCAATGTATTTTTTCCATAAAAGGGGTCTATAATAGCCAGACGAAAAGAGATAACCCAAAATATGCTTTTACACTTTATGCATTAATCATATTAATACATAATGCACTTTGATCCAAAAAGAGGTGGTGCTGGCGCCGGTACACTACAATTCGGCGCTCACGATTCGGCGCCAGCCAAGTTTCGGGCGCCATAACTTTTTTCCTAGGCAACAAAAATTTTTAAACTTAGTGTCTTTCGAAGGCTGCTTATGGACTCTATTAGTGTTCTAAAAATTGAAACAATTTACCCACCTATAAGAAAGTTATGAACCAAAATATACAAAAATTCTGACTTTTTAGTGTTCTTAAAGTTGTAACTTTTTTAAGAGTTGGTCAATCGCTTAGAAATAGCTTATTCATATCTTCGAACCCCTTAAAGCTTTCAATTGATATAGAATTTGTAGAATTTGGTCCACAAAGAAAAAAGTTACAAAGCTCTAAACGAGTCTGGCGCCGAATCGTGAGCGCCGAATTGATGGTGTCCGCGCTTTTCTTAAAAACTGCGACCCATGCGCGTTTCTTAAAACTGCCATTTAACAAAAAATAATAATAATTACTAGGGCAGTGACTTTTAGTGATGAAAAATCCCCAAATAGTTAACTAAATAGTTGTGAAAAAATGCCAAAATAGTGACAAAATAGTGAGAAAAAGTTCAAAATAGTGACGAAATAGTGAAAATTTTTTTGCCAATTTATCAACAAAAAGAATTTTTTTATTCCAATCATTGGTTGCAATTACAAATGAGGTGCATTCAAAATTCTCGGGCAAAAATTCTTTGCAAATATCTTAGTAAATATTTTTGTTTTAAAAAAAATTTATTTGGCAAATTTTGGGCCAAAATTTTTTGGTTTTACATAAGTCGTTTCTTAGGGGTATATTTTTTGAAATTTTTTTTCGGCCAATCCTTAGGGGTGCTTTTTTCTTTTTTATTGTATTTTCCTTAAGAAATTCTCCAAAAACCCTAAAATAGTGAGTAAAATAGTGACGAAACCCCAAAATAGTGAGTTAACTATTTTAATGACAAAAACGCCAAAATAGTGATTTCTAGTGACAAATAGTGACGTTCAAACGAAGAATTTTCACGCTAAAATTGCGTTTTTCGTGCGTTTCTCAACGATACAAAGCTGCAGAAAAAATAGTTAAATCACTAAAAGTCACTGCCCTAATAATTACTGAACAAAAGTTTACTTAATTATCTATTGCAATTTTTAGTTAGGAAAATAAATGGCACACCAAAAAGATGAACTGACCAGCATAACAAAACTGAACATAATATATACTCCGTTCCAAAATTATAAAGTCAAAACTTCAAATACAAATAACTTTTTTGTTTGGGCACAAAAAATAAGAAAAAAATTAGGTCAAATTAACTTTTTATGCTGATCAAAAAATATAACTACATTAACTCGGTCAAATCACTTCTTCATAGTGATCGACGTGATCAAAATTTTTGCTTCCCGTTTAAAAAAGGTAGTCGCAATATAGACAATACAAAATTGGTAGAGACCGGAATTTCCGAAAATTCCGGATCAGTATTAGGGAATGACCCGGACCGGACGGACCGGACTATAAAACCTGGTTTTCAGGGCTCCTGATCCGGGTCCATTTTTTCAAAAACACCAGGATCAGGATCAGGGGTCGGAAAAATCCTGACAGGATCCGGTCCTATTCCGATCTCTAAAAATTGGTTATCACAATCATTGAGTTTTTGCAGTTTATTTATTGGCTAACATGAAATGACAGCTCCGGCAAATAAGTATTGGCACAGGTGCCTAGACATTTGCGCCCCGGGACAAAGCATAAGTCTCAGAACCAACTAAACTTAGATTTCTTAGTATCTTTCAATAGTTCTCGATGTACTCTATTGGTATACCAAAATTCAGAAAAATTTGTTCTATTTTGAAAAAGTTAAGATAAAAAAATTACAAAAATCTCGATTTTGCAGATTTTCTTCTTTTTCAGGTCATAATTTTTTTGTAAGTTTACTAATTTTTTTAATTTTTGGTATACTAATTGAACAGATTAAGGGCATTCGAATGATACTAAAAATCTTATGTTTAGTTGGTTCTGAGATTTCCTTTGGGCATTGGGACGCAAATGTCGGGGGCGCAAATGTCTGTTAACCTTGGCATAAACAAAAAATAAATTATTCAATCGGAATATGAAAAATATAAAATCAATTCTTTAATTTTTAATTAAAAATATTACTTATTGATAAATTTTTAAATATTTATGTCATGTCTTTGGAAGTTTTAAGAAACGCGCATGGTTGGCAGTTTTTAAGAAACACACCAGCACCAAAGAGGTTACTGTTTTACTGACGAAAATAATTTTCACTCTTTTCTGGGTATTTTACAGGTGCTAGGTCGTTTCGTAAATTCAGCCATATTTTGCAGATTTTCCGAACATAATTGGGCATAACTTTGCTCAAAAGCTACCAAATTAAATAATCCTGGTATCATCCGATAGCTATTGGTTAGCTCTATGAGCATACCAAATTTCAAAAAATTTGAGTAAAAGAAAAATATAGCCAAAAATATTTTTATTTTTCATTCTCACAGTCCTAATTATCGTAAAACTTAATCAAATTTTTGGAAATTTGGAAGGTTAATAGAGCTAAATAATAGCTATCGAACCATACCAAGAATGAGCAATGTTATGATCGATTATGTTCGAAAAACAAGTACAAAATGGCGGATTTACGAAACGCCCATAGTGGCGGAATTTACGAAACGACCTAGCACCGTTTTAACAATGAACGTTGGCCTAAAATAGGCTAATGCTTGGCAGGATTACGATTACGATTAGCGACAGCCCTGTTATAGTTAACCATGATTCAACATTACTTACTGTTACGGATCCCTTCTGCTGGTATTCTTTCTGTTATGCGTCGTTTTACTTGGGTCAGGTTCTATCAGAATAGAAGAGGAATAGGGGAATATGGTAGCTTAAAATAAGTTATCCAATGGATAAAATAATGAAGAATGCTGGGCAGACCGTCGTATTTATGCGGCCCATCTGCCATTGTTTGGAATAATGTTAAAGTGAATTAGGCCAATTGGTTGCTGACTATGAACTTCAGGCATAATGTTGATGTGCATTAAGCCAATTGGTGGCTGCTAAATTAAACTCTATTCTTATAAGGAATTTAGAGAACGATAAATGTATGAGAATATACATACCTACATGCATACAACTTACATGTTTTAACGAATATGCCTTGTATACGCAGCATACACATACATTTATATGCTTGACGCCTATAATTTCTCTATTTCTTTGGCACTCTTTGGTGCTGTATATTCATTTGACTGCCTAATTCGTAAAAGGTCATGGAATTATATAAATTATATGCACGTATAATGCACTTTTACAGTTTCATTTCACTATTCTCTTTTAATTTTTCTCTGGGTTTTGCTTGATAAATGCCAACTTTATGATATGCAAACAAAGAGTCTTACCCATATTGGTAATTTGCCAATCCTAAATAATATGCATTTAACATTTTTTTTTCATTTGTTTTTTTCATTTAAATGCACTTTAAACTAAGAAATAATTTTACGTTTATTGATTCACTTTTATATAAATTTATTTGAAAATATTTTTTTAATATTAAACTAGATTATTTTGAAAATGAAAATTCTTATTCGGTTAATTCGTTCAACTAAAATTTTTTATATTTAACCGGCCATTTCATTTAGAGAAATCGAATGGTTCCGTTTCCGTTGTATGGCGGATACAATTAGATTATGGTGTTATCTCGACGCTTCTCACGGAACGGGATAGACATCTCCAGTCTGCCTTTGCGGACCGCAATTTCCGGCTAGGTTTGCTTAAAACTAGGAGAATAGGCACTAAAAAAAACGGAAAATAAGTGGTGCGAGGGGACCAAGAAGTGAAATGCGTTGCACGACTGCTAACCGACTTAAACACTTCGATCAGGTATGACGTCGATTTCTGATATTTTATGGACCGGAATTCCGTTTCCTGAAAAAATTTGAGGCATTGGAATTCATCCCTGGTTCAAGCAAAAAGCCGGTCTGGTAACAATGTCGCTAACCACCAGGATATGAGTTAGCGTGAATTGTTGTACGCTGTTGATCAACGTAAAAAAGTGAAAAAAAAAGCTCGCTTCTATACGCTTGGTAATCGATCTGTCATTCTAATATCATAAATCAGAAAAGAAATTTCCAAATTACGTACCTCAACACCTAGATCTTCTGCCTTTGTAAACGAATTGGAATAAAAAAAACTAGTTGGAACAATAAAAACGAGTTGAGTGAAAAACGAGTCGAGACAAAAACGAGTTGTGAGCAAACGAGTCGAATGTCGACCGTGTTCATCGTTCTTACAAGGTTTAATCTTATTGAAAATAGCCCACATATATAATTTATTAAACTAACCTTGATCTTGTTCTTCGAGAGCCCTCGAATTGCGAGCTTGCTAAATTCAAAAAATTTGATAATTTAAAATATATTTGTGGACTATTTTTTTTTTGTTGTTTTTTTTTGTCTTTTTTACGCATAATAAAATTTATCATCCAAGAACGAAAATCCGCGAACAGCAGTCTATATTGGTTCGAAATTTTTTTTTGTTGAAATGGATGAAAAACGCGGATTTGAACCTGAAACAGACAAAAACAAAATTCTAGAGCAGAACCTCCGGGCCACCAGCCACTGTGCACAGTAATCTACCCACCCACCAAGTTTTGTTCCGAAATGCCACGGACGCCTGAGAACCTTCTAATTCCCAAAGATGTCCTTTGAAATCGGCTTTTTGCCCAAAAATGTAAAAAATATTTTATTTCATAGGACAAAAAACAATTTTTTGGCATTCGTCCAAAATAATTCTCTTTTTTTTTTGCAAAAAAATTCTTCAAAATTGACAATTTTATAGTCAAAATCTGATGACAAATCAAACCATAATTTTCAAAAAAATTTCCCGGCGGCGCCTATCTGCACCGCCTCCGCCACCCCCACCCATTTCATGAAAAAACCTTAAATTGGAATATAAATTAATTCATTTTATTGCATATGATAAAAAAAAATTGATGCGTCCTTTGAATTCGAGAATTCCCCCTCCCCCTTATGTCCATTGAAATCGATCTCGGCAGATGGGAACCCCGATTTATACCTTTAGATAAGCAAAAAAATGGATTTTTATTTGATTTGAAAATCATGGAAGAGTATGTATGCATTGCCTATTTTTGTGTTAATTTTGGTATTTTCTCAAAAATTCTGCAAATAGAAAAAAATAAACTTCTAAAATAATTATCTAGTTTTCAAAATTTTCTCAACAAAGAAGAAAATTTTCAACCAAGTGCATCTTTTGCCTAAATTCCATCCACTGAAAAGTAATTCGGCGACACTCTCGCAAATATTGCCACACCCGCACTGTTTTTTCCCAATTAAAATTGGGTGTCAAATTCTTAAATAAATTGGAAAGACTAAAATAAAATAAAAATTATTGTATAGCCTATAAGTCAATTTTTTTAATTCATATTCCATTTTCTCATGTCCATCCTACCACTCAGCCCTCCTTTTGCCTACACCAATGCCATTCAGTTGTGTTTATCGACTTTTCTTGGGTCATAATATTGCCCAACGCAGCACATAGTATATCATCCATTTTCTTCTCATTGATTCAATTTATTAGGGTAGGTCTTGCTCGGTTGACCGAACCAAAACCAAAACCGAAAACCCTAGTTTTTTGAGCCAAAAATCGAAACCCAAATCCAGGGGTCCGAAAACGGCATAATGGCAAACCGGGGGAGACCGGTTTCAATTTACAAAATGAAAAAAATACATCTTTTAAGGTGGAACCCTCAAGAAGGAAGTTGGAGTAAAAATTTTGGTATAAAATTGCAAGCCCAAAGCGCTTCAATTTTTTATTTTAATTTTTTTTTAACAAAACGATTCCATTTTATTTTATTTTTTATTAACCAAAAGTATGCAAATTAAACTACATACATATTTTCTCATAAATTTAATTCAAACCCCTCAAATTGGGACCATAAAAATCAGTTACACCAATTCAATAGATTTTAAAAGTGCCAGGCGGCGCCTATCGGCAAGGCGGCCTCTGCCTGCATGAAAATGTGCAAAATAAATGTAAACAAACATTTATTCTATTCGAATGCCACTAAAAAAGGTGGAAAAAACACGTGATGAAAAATCATAACATAAATATCACGGATTAGATAAAACAATATGAAAATCTGATGGCTACCAGACATTTGCGGACGGGCATTTGTTTACGAACATATGCGGACAAAACGCGAAAAATTTTTAAAAGCAAAAAAAAAATCAAGAAAAAAAAATGATTGCAACTAGGCATGGCCTCATCACTATTAATCCTAAACTGAGGTCAAACTGATAACTGCATAGGGAGTATTATCAGTTTAAAATATCTTGGAATATTCAAAACCCTAATAAAAGTTTGTTGTTTTGTTCTCCAGGCACTTTTTGTTAACTTTGTGTCTACACGGTTGGGCCCGAGGGACGAACCCCGATTCGTACTATTGTGTAGTAAACATAGAAAGAGAAAAAAGCGAGATAGTGCTTTTACAAAAGAGAACAGAGAAAAAAAGCTAACCTAAAATAGTACGAATCGTCTTTGTACCGGGCCCGAGACACACATTTTGTAGACCGAACTAATTAGGCCACGGTTTGTTTTAAATAATTTTTTCTTGGTTTTTTTGCCTTTTAAAATTTTTTTCGTGTTTCGTCCGCAAATGTCTGGACGCGAATCTGATGTCATATTTGTGGTCAGCGTCCCCTAACACCCCTGAAGACAAATCAGAATCGCATAAAAGTTCGCTGCCCGTCATTTTGCCGACCCGTCATTTTGCCGACCCGTCGTTTTGCCGACTAAGCCAAAATTAGTCGTTTTGCCGACAAATTTTTAAAAAGTCGTATAAAATACGTTTCCAGGGGTTTTCGGGGTCGCTGATCACGAATATGGCATCCATTTTGCCCAATTCCGAACCCCGGACCTGAATTCGAACAAAATATAGAGAATTAATTTTTTTCGAAAATTTGTTTTTACCGACAAATAATGCAATTATTTTGTGTTTTAACCGTTTTCCTGTGTTTTGTTGGGTTTTCGCCATAAAAACAAATTTTCGGAAAAATTTAATTCTCTATATTTTGTTCGAATTCAGGTCCGGGGTTCGGAATTGGGCAAAATGGATGCCATATTCGTAATCAGCGACCCCGAAAACCCCTGGAAACGTATTTTATATGACTTTTTAAAAATTTGTCGGCAAAACGACTAATTTTGGCTTAGGAAAATGTGCCGGCATTCTATTGAACAGATTTGTTTACTCTTTTTTTGTATGTGCCCAATCATTTAAAACTGATACTTTTGTACCATGAAAATTTTAATGATGAAAATCCTCAAATAGTTAACCAATAGTGGATCAAATCCAACATCAATCATCATTTCCACACATTTCTCAGACAACAAAAAAATAAAAATAAATTTTTACCAGTGTCAACCCTTCAATTTCCGACTTTTTATCTTTAAAAATTCATTTGATAATTATTTATTGACAACCAACGGACGATTGACCACCTTCAAAAATGTCGGACCATCCAAAGGAAGCCGAGCGAAATTTGAAGCGAATGTGAGTTAAAATTTGAAATGGGAAAATAAATTTACACACAAAAGAAAAGGGGTACAAAATCAAAGGGTTAGGGGTTGGGAATCCGTTAAAATAAGAAATTTTCGCTAAAAATCGGATACAAATCTACCTATTACCAAAATTTTTGGTATTAGTGCAGTTTGGGTCCGCTTTTTTTGCAAATTTTTCAAATTTTTTTATTTTTTGCTATAAAAAGTTCTGGAAACATTTTTACTAGGGGTTTCAGGGTCGCTGAGCAAGATTCCGGCATCCATTTCGACTAATTTTGAATTCCAGACCCAAATTCGAACAAAAAGTTGAAAAACCCTTAAATTTAAGATTTCGATTTTTGAACTTTAAATGACTTAATAGATGTAACTGAGCCAAAAAAACATAATGGCAATTCGATATTACGATTGCAAACATGTTTTGGCCTAAAACCGAAATTTGCTATCCTTGGGGGTCTTTTTGAATTTTTATGGGATTTTTTCTTGTGAAATTTTCAAAAGAGTAAAAAATAGGCAAAAAAAAAAAGTCAAACATCCCGAAAAATGAGCAAAAGTCAAATGAAATTTTGTGCTTCCCTCCCGCCCCCCACACTTTGCCGTTTTTTAGTTACATTTGTGGCGACATTTATTTCGATGTGTTCCATTGGTTGGCACCGGCCAAAGTTGGCTTGGAATTGGCGTTGGTCTCCCACCAATTCGACGCAGTGGTGGACACACATTTCCGAAGCAGAAAATGGGCACTCGGTAAATTGAGAATTTACTCAAACAATATTGCCAAAGAGAATGACGATGACGATCCGCCGGAAGAAATATTGCCATTTCCACAAAAACCTTTGCCAAATTCAGTCGTCGGCTTCTCTTTTGTTGACATTTTGTAAGTCTCATAGGCTGTCTTTTTTTTTCAACACTTTTTATAGTGCCATCAATTCCGATGCCATTGCTTTTCTCAAATGCATTGGTCGTCTTTTTGAGTCAAATGTCTGTTTGGAATTACACGATTATGGCGAGTCCAATTGGGACAATTTTGCCACTTCCGTTTGGCCTCTGCTCAATGTGTCCGCCATCATCAAAATGCACTTTCAATTTTCTTCTGTTCTTCAAAACTTCCGCCGATACATTTCTCCGTCCATTCTCCGCCACTGTTCCAATCTCCGAGTGATCAGTTTCGTCGATAACCAATCTCTTCAATTTCCGCCCGATGACAGCAAAGGATCATCCGATGGCCAAGCATTGTGCCAATGGTTGCACACGCCACGCGCGGATGGCCTACCGAAAGTGCTCAAATTTTGTTGGGGAGGAGACCTTTTTCCGATGGATGCACTCAAAACGGTCATTTTCATAACAAATTTTATCCCAATATTCTATCCTTTTTTAGACATTTTTGAATGCCACCACTTCTGTCAGTTTTATCATTCGTTTAAATCCCATTCATTCTTCTGTTGGTCCATTTAAATTGGTCAATTCTCTGACGCATGAACAATTGGCAAGTCGAAGAATTGACAACAAAAGTTTCTGGTGGCTAATCGTGCGAAGTCCAATTGACAAAAGTGCGGAACAATGGGTCAAATGGGAGAACGAAGCGATGAAATATGGAGGAAATGGTCTTTGGAAAGTACTCGGGATGTATCTTTAGAATTTGACACATTTGGTAATAAAGGCATATTTTTATTCCTTTTTTTATTTTCATTTATTCAACTTTTTAAATTTTTTAGGGTAAATATGGTTCATAGGGCCCAGACTCCAAATCGAACAAATTATATATCAATCGACTCCTCTCGGTCTGTAAAGTAAGAAACCGCAAAAAAAAATTGGCGGAAACCATTCCCTGAAGAGTTACAGACCCGGGACTGAAATGCCAAAATGGCTTGGGACTCAACCGTCCAACTTGTAAAAATTAAATGAAAATGAAAAAATATTTTATAATTCGACTTCTCTTACTCGATAATTAGGGATGATATTTTTAGGTAAGAAAAATCGCAGAATAGGTACTTAAAAAGGTATAAAAAATCTCAAAATATGCATCAAATAAGTATAAAAATTCCAAAATAGGTACCAAAATAGGTAAATAAAATTTTTTTTATTAACGATTTTTGAGCACAAAAAATGGTCATTTTCTCTTTATTGGTGTTACAAATCAGAAATTTTCGAGATTTTCCGGCGTAAAATTCATTCAAATGAATGGGTTCTTTTAAGAAAAAGTTCCTGTTTTTAGGGATATACTTTTTTTTTAAATTTAAAAACCCATCTTAGGGGGTCTATTTTTCATATTTTTTTGGCCTTTTCCTTATAAAATTACTGAAAATCCTGAAAAAGTCACCAAAAATGTCGAAATAGGTATAAAATTAGGTAACTAGGTAATAGGTAGAAAATCCCGAAATAAGTAAAAATAGGTATTATAAAAGTGGGTGTAGAAGCTTCAAACTAAGCTAAAAACCCATTTTTCGCGCCTATCTCCGCGTATTAAGTGTGCAAAAATTTTAGGTATTTACCTATAAATACCATCCCTATCGTTAATCTATGGAACTAAAAGAATTTTAACAACTCTGTTGCAATGAATAATTAAAAAAGGATTTTTTTAACAATTAAGAAATTTGTTCATTAAGACTTTTATTAAAAATTTTTAAGGTAAAACTTAAGGAAACTGACAACTTTGATTTTTATATCATATATATCCTTCGATTCCTCTCGATGAGTGAAGTCGAATGGTACAATTTTTATTACCCGGCGACGCTTCTAACAAAAGTTACAGCCCACCAAACACTGAATTTGCTGATTTTAGGTAACAAATATGTAGCATTTTTATTGATAGTTTTTACATTCAAAATTCATCAGATTTATCATCGAAAAAGGCTAAATTTATGGCCCGCCGAATTCTGTGAAATTTCGATTTCGATTTCAGCATTGCTAGCGCTCGCTGCCCGTCAATTGGTCGCAGTGTCGATTGGTCGCGTGTCGATTCGTCACCCAAGCCAAAATAGTCGATTCGTCGCCAAATTTTTAAAAAATTTCTAAGTCTTGAGATTTTTCAATAAAAAATTACTGGGAATTTTTTTAAGCAGCAAACTTAAAGAAAAAACTAAAAATTCGCAAAATCAAGCGGGGGACGCGCTTTTTTATCATTTGCTTAAAAATCTTGGCTTTTTGCAAATTATTGTTAATATTTTTTTCTCGTACCATGCCATGCGATCAATCAAAAACGCCAATTTTTTATGATTTTTAAGATAAATTTTGAAAAACCAAATCGAAAAGGGGTCGGCTAGTGCCAATAGGCGCCACCGGGAAAAATTTTGAAAATTTGGGTCAGATTTGTTAATGGAATTTATCCGAAAAATAATCATTTTGAGGATATTTTTCCAAAAAAAAAACAGAAAAAGCATCAAAAAACATCAAACCATAATTTGAAAAGTAATCATTGATCTCTCAAAATGATGAATAATCATCACATCTGGGCAGGGTGGTGATCTCGAAAGTCTAAAAAGGTGGCGCCGGGATTAAAAATGGTGGCAAAAAGGTGGCAAACATTTTAAAAAAGGTGGCACGTAATTTTTAGCGTCAACATCGTTCAAAAATGCATACACATTTTCAAATGTTATATTTTTCATTGCGTCTCACAAGTTGGAGCAAATCAGTGTTGGAAATAAATAAATCATAAGCACCGGAACAATCAAAAAAGGAGTTTCATTTTGTCCTGTTTTTTTTTGCCGTGATCTTAAAAAAGCTAAAAATTATGCTTAGGTGAGCCGGCGGTGCCGATAGGCGCCGCCGGGAAAATTTTTGAAAAATTTTGTTAAGATTTATAAACAGAAGCCCCAAAAATTGTTTAATTTTAAGGGTTTGTGAGCCATTGTTTAGAATAATTACAAATTTTTAAGATATTTTTTGAAAAAATTTATAAGTAAGTGCTGTCCGGTGGTGCCGATAGGCGCCGCCGGGAAAATTTTTGAGAAAGTGAACAATATTTATAGAGAAAAATTGTGTAAAAAAATGTCATTTTTAACATTTTTTTGTCAGAAAATTGAAAAAAAACGATGAATAAATCTAAAATTTGGCATTTTGTTAAAAAAATTTAAATAATTTACAAATTCCAAAAAGGTGGCAAATGGTGGCAATACTAAAAATGGTGGCAAAATGGTGGCAAGACCCCCAAAATGGTGGCAAATGCCACCAAAAGGTGGCAAAATCGCCACCCTGGGGGGGGGGGGGGATGGGGTGGGGATTTGTTTGCATTTCCCAAATGATGGGCGTTGCCCCCCCCCCCCCCCCCCCCTCCCCCGACAATTATTTTTTCATTTTTTTCTAGGTCTATTTATGCGCTAATTAGAATTTGATTTTGAGAAATAAATTTGAATTTTTAAAGAAATAAATTTTTGACTTTTACTTCCAATTTAGCTCTGGATTCAAAATTGATCAAAAAAAGGGTGTCAGATTTGTGATCAGCGCGTAAAATAGACATAGGAAAAAATTAAAAAAGAATTATTTCGGGGGAGGGGGGGGCAAAAAAGATAAGAACCATAAAAAATATTCTTTCCCATGCCCACCTTTTCTTCATCTTTTTCTGCAGTTGGGTCATTTCTTTGCTTTAATGAACTAAAAATTGGACAATCTGACCTAAAAAATCAGAAGAATTGAGAAGTCATTTTTCGCATGCCTATTCACTTGCAGTTCTTTCTTTTTTTCCAAAAGTTTATTTGCCATAAAAACTGTTCTTTTAATTTTGCATATATTTCATTTTCCAATTTACAAATTAAAAAAGAGAAACACAAAAAATGGAACCGCCATTTGACAGTCCCAAAATTTATTTGCGACACATTCTCCTGTTCGAATTTCACAAGGGATCGAATGTGGCGGAAGCTGCCCAAGCAATTTGCCAAGTGTATGGAGAAGGGACAATCAGTGAAAAAGCGGCACAGCGAATGTTCGCCCGATTTGGCCGAGGCATTTTCGACCTGAAGGACATACCGTACATTTGTGACGACATTTGGTTGGATTGTTACCGTTTGTTGTCACCTGCCAAAGTTGGCTTGAAAATGGCATTGGTCTCCGATCGCTTTGATGTGCTGACGGACACACATTTTATGAGCAGAAAATGGGCAATTGGACATTGGAGAATTGAACGCTCAGAGAATTGCGATGGCATGCCACAATTTCACAAATATTCATTTGGACCAAAAATGCCATTACCATTTCCGCAAAAACCTTTACCGAATGGCATCATCGGATTTCGATACATTGTCATTGGGTGGGTTGTGATAAACGAGTTCAAAATCAAATTCTGTGGATCCGATTGAATTAAGAAATGATTTCCAGCAAAGGAAAGCAATAATTCAAAATCCTTGGCAATATATATATTATTCAAGGTTTCCCTGTGTTTTATCGGTACCGCCCGAAAGAGATTTTGCAGGCCAGATACCATTATTCAATAAAAGTTCAAGAACGGGTCAAGGTCAGTTCGTCGCGATAACATTTCGTCGCCGCCCACTTTGAAGTGCCATTATCTTTTTTCTTAATCAACCAATCCAAAAATAATTTTTAACACCTTAAAGCTCTATGTGTTCCCTGTTTGGATGTTAAGAATTTAAAACGATTCATTGAGTTACAAAAAAGTGTGGCCAAAAAAGTCTGAACAATTATGGTTTTTTGAGTTTTTTACCATAACTTTTTTGTACTTTAACGAAATTTTTTTTTTTTTTAATTTTGCAGGCTAATAGAGAATATGAAACTTTTTATTTTATTTTTGTGTTAATAAAGAAAAAAGTTATGACTCCGTGACGAAACGTACCGCGACGAACTGGGCGGTTCCCTTCAAAAACGAAATTCGTATAAATTAGAAAATGTATCTTTTTCGATTTTTTTTTTAACTTTTCTTATAATGTCAGATAAATAGTCTAGGCTTGGTATCGGTTTATGATTAACATATTGGATAAGATTTTTCATCTTAAAACAAAAATTAATTATTTTACCGTATTTCTTTTTTTTTTTTGGTCAGATTCATTAATTCCGACGTCCTTTCCTTTCTCCACCGAATTCGCCGTCTTTTTCCCTTTTTCCAATTTGGTTTTGGCAATTCTTTACGTTTGGACCAACCACAAAATTGGCACTTACTCATCAGCATCCTTCGGCCTTTGTGCGGCATCGTCGAAATAAGACTTCAAAGCAACGGCATATTTGGCCAATTGCGCACTCGCTTTTCGCCATCTTTTCTCCGCGACTGTGCCAATCTCAAATCGGTCTGTGCTGACTCTGCCCTTTTTATCCAATTTCCGCCCGACGACAGTGCCGGGGCATCTGATGGCCAAGCATTGAGCAAATGGCTGCACACGCCGCTCCAAAATGGCCGACCCAAAGTGTTAAGGGGTTATAAAGAAGAAATGTCGTCATGGGTTGAGCAACTGCAGTCGGTCAGTTTTTGTTTCGAAATCAATCGGAGGGATTGGAGGAAAAAGAAAAATGAGAAAACGCAATTATTAATTATTAAACACCAGCAATCCCTTCACCCCTTAAGACATTTCTTAATGCCATCACTTCCGTCAACTTTGTCATTTCTCTATTTATTCCTCCCACTGTGGTGCCGGTCCCATTTGAATTGAAGAATTGGCGTACTGGTGAACGATTGAAACTTTGGAAAGGTGGCAATGATAGGGCAGTAAAGGGAGTTACTTTAATTCCCTTCCATTTCCGTCGCTATACATTTGGGACAGTTACGTCCTATGCCAAGAATTTAAAGTTTTTATTCAATTTTTAAGACTTCCAAAAAATAAAAATCAATTAAAAATTTTTATCTCATATAATAGTTCTCCCGATCCACAGATGATTTTTAAAAATGTGCCAAAAAATTAAAATTTTGCATTTTTGGTGTATTTTTTGATAATTTTTCGGAAGTTGATTCGTAGGGGTGTATTTTAGTTTTTTAGAGTATTTTTCTCATGAAATTTTCAAAAATGCCGAAATATGGACAAAATCAAACTCTGGGCTAATCTTTAGGCCTTGTCTTAATCGTATGCAGACAAAATAATAAAGAAATTTTTATTGTCAAATTCAATATTGTCTGAATCTTACAGGACCCAGAGAAGACAATCTTTGGTGGCTGATTGAGCGCGGGCCGAATGAGAGAAATTTGTTTCAATGGGACAAATGGGAGTTCGAAAGATATATCAGACAATGGAATGGGCTCGATTTAAATTTTAATGATGAGTTAATCTGGTAAAGTGGTCTTTGCTGTTTTGGATCTTTGCAATCTTTTCAGTCTCCCATCGATGGCAGCACAAGCGGAAGCAATTAACGAATTAAATTGAACGTAATAATGAATGAATGATGGCAATTAGCGTATTAATGAATGCTGGGTAATTAATTGATTAGCGAAAGGAAAAAATCTGACTTTTATTTAGCTTTTTTTAATTGTCAGTTCTGATTATGGTTCGTTATTCCTTTCTCAACACTTGGCATTAAAAAGTTCGTTTGTTTCTAAAATGTCCCAAATTCCAAAGTGTGATAGAATTAGTCCTAAAATAAGGTAACTGTACAACTTTTGAAACCATTAGAAATCGGCTCAGTCGACTTTTTTTCAATTCGTTATTTTTTTTTTTACCAAAACCGACTTTTATAAATATCTTTTTCTAATAGTTTTGAAATTTGTCATTGAAAATAAGATTGATTTTATTAATTCATTTAATCTTTTCCGCTTTACCAGGATGCAACCTTTTTTCAAACGCACGGGAAAAAAACATTAATTTTCTAAGAACAATTATATAAAAATTTTACATCATCATAACTTTGCTGAAACGCAACAAAATTGAATAATCTTTGAATCATCCGAGGTCTCTATTAGCCATCCAAATTTCTAATATTTCATTAAATTTTAGAGTTATATCAATTTTTGTACTTTTTCGCCACTTTTTTTAAACAAATTTGTTAAAATTTGAAGGCTAAAGAGCCATTCAAAAGCTATCGGATGGTACTGGGATTATTTAATTTGGTTGCAATGAAGGAGACAGGGAGAAAGAGATAGAGAGAGAATAGGGTGGTCACGGACATACCGTATTTCCTAAGATAGAACCCCCCCCCCCCCTAATCTAGAACCGCCCCCCTAAAATATAACCCCCCTCAAAATTTTTTTTTGAAAAAGTGCAATTATTTGAATAAAAAAAATTTTTTTTTTTTTGAAAATACAATAGTCAATAACAAAAAAAGAGCATAGGTAAACCGATAAATTTACCAAATATAAAATCATAGCGTCATAACTACTTTGACGACTGCCTTAAAAACATGAAATTTCTCATTATCTCGGCCCCCGGTTTCTTTTCTAATGCCACACGTGACGAAAGAGTCGGCGATACGTCCTTTTGGTATTGCCTGCCATGCCGAAGCGACCCATTCCAAATAGACGCCCATTGGAGGTGCCTTCAAAGCAAAGCTCATTCAATTTTTGCTTTTTGCTTTTCTCACCTTTTTCAAGTAGTCCGTTGTCAGCTCGTTATCCATCCATGTGCGTCCGCACCAACACAAAATCAGACACCCTTGAAGCGCCTGATGATAGTTGGCATGGGCCGCTTTTTTGGAAGGAGCACGAACGCTTGTAGCTTCGTCCCGTCTGGCCATGCTGTGGTGATGAAGCTAACACACGCCTTTTCAAGGCCAGTGTTGAGTACGGTGACTGTTTTGGACGCTTTCTCGGCCAGACATGTCCCTCCCTTGGACGGCCGTCTCGTCGCATGCCTACACCTTTGTATAGCTAAAAAGGAAACCTTAACTATTCTGACAAAAATTTTCACTTGCTATTATGTAAGAGGTGATGCACCGTAGATAATGAAATTGACTCTTTTTGGCGTACTCTTCAGTTGTTTTTTGTGCCACTACTGTTGGTCGGCGTAGAGAGAAATTGTGACTATGTATTAAGTAGTCCAGCCATTAGTTATTGGCCTTAGAATAAAAAGCATTAAAAAAGAAAAAAAGTTTAATTTACCATAAAAATTGTCATGTTTTTGTTGTTGACGGACAGTTGATGTGCTTGCGCTGCGCATCCGAACAGGGCTTGTTGCAGTAGCAACAGACCTAATTGATGAATGAAAAATTGAAAAGTACAGCATTAACGGTTACCTTTTTTGACAATTCCGATGAGGTACCTTGCTCGTCCATTTGAAAGAAGGTCAAGGAATTTGTAATAGGTACTAAATATATGCAGAAGAAACTTCCTTAAATGATAAAACGAAACTTTGAACTGATTGACGGTAATAAATTTTTATTTTTTCCAAATACCTAATGTGCAATTTTCAAGAAAAAATAGTAGGTTGAACAATAGAACCTCCCCCTAATTTAGAACCCCCCCCCCCTAAAATATAACCCCCCTTTTGAGGGGGGTTGAACAATAGAACCCCCGGGGGTTCTATTTTAGGAAATACGTTTCCATGTCCGACATATCCAACGGTTCACATCCGTGCCCGTTTGTATCCCTCCAATTTTTGGTAATATCTGTCCGCGGATATATCCGCATTTTGTGACTAAGTTAAAAAAAGATAAAAATTTCAATTATAAGGTATATAAAGCGTAAATGTAAAAATGCATCTTGCTATATCCGCTGCTCATGTTGCTGATTTTTCAAACTCTTCATAATATAATTGCCCTATTTTCTCCAACCAATCAGTGCCATTTCCCATAAACTTGTCTTTTCCCATCCCATCACAAGCTAATCCTTCTGTTCATCCCCAAATGTAATCGTGCCATATCCTTTCCCATTGGCTTTTTGTTGTCTAGGATGTTTCGCCAGTTAGGACCTTTAGCAAGCCGTGAAATTAAAAATTGAATTTATAATTTTTTATATGCTCCCTAATTAAATTTGAAGTAATTTATTCAACATTTGGTCATTCATATTCATCGAGATTCTCTTCTTAATTAATATGTTATGACCAACTTCTTCTATATTAATTGTTTTCGTTCAATATATTTACGTATTTCATCGAAATCCGAATAAAAAATAATATTTATTAGAAGTTAAGTATAACTTTGCCTAAATAATTATATTAATTTTTTTTTTTATATAAAATTGTTTATGGGGCTTTTCAATGTCAAAGAATCCGATTCTGACATCCAATCCGTCCCATTCGAACGTTTTCGTAATTCGTATCATCCGAAAGCTTTTAACTGGCTCTATTAGCCTATAAAATTTTAGAAAATTTTATTAAGTTTTAAGAAAGTTGTTGCCATCAAAGTGAAAAAAATATTTTGCTGTTCATACGTTTCTTAAAACTCAATAAAATTTTCTGAAATTTGAGTGGCTAATAGAGCAAGTTAAAAACTATCTTATTTAATTTGATTGAGTTTGAGCAAAGTTAGAAAAAATTATGTTCGAAAATCTTTAAAAAATGGCGGATGTACGAAACGCCCATAGTGGTGGATTTACGAAACGACCTAGCACCCCATTCGAACTCCGAACCAGAATTCGAAAAACGTCTAAATTAATAATTCACATTTACGCAACAAATGGATTCAAATGAACTAAATATACATTGGAAACGAGTTGGCACGGTTAAAATTAAAAAATAAGCTACCAAAAAGAATTTTGAACGTGAAGGAGACCAAGATTTTCAAAGTTATCCAACGCTAATTATCCGTAAAACAATTTTATTATTTCAAAAAAATCGAGGATATTTTTTTGTTGCTAAAGGGGGCATACATACCGAACATTTTACAGGCTGAATGAAAACCAAAGAAAAATTTTCGGAAATTATTACAAAAAAAAAAACACTTCGCACCCTAACACCAGTGGCCCAAACTAACAGGTGGAACTCGGAAGTCTATTTTATGCATTATCAAAATTTTTAGGTTATGTAGAATAAATGACTTAAAATTGAATTATTTTAATAATTTATTGCTCAAAATATTGCTTTTTCATAATGATCGTTTTTTAAATAATTTTAGGATGGTTTTTTAACTTTATGTTGAAAGTAAATATAAAAGTGTGTGCATTTGTACAATAGTTTTATCTCTTTTAAGTTTTCACAACAATTGCCATTTTAAGTCATTAATTAATCGGAATAATTGAAAATGTAACTTTGAGGAAGAGAATTTTTTAAAAAGACGATTAGATAAGAAAATTGTGTTATTACTGATTTATGAGAAGGAAATGAAAATGAATTAAGAATGTTAAATTTCTACCCTTTCGCTTACGACCATACCATGTTGAAAGCACGCCATCCCGTCCGATCTGGCAAGTTAAGCAACGTTGGGCCTTCTTACAAAGGAAGGTCTGGAGGTGTCCGTGGAGTTTCGGAATGAAATTTGGTGGGTGCATAGAGCACCCCTAGGTTCATAAATAAACTGCTATTTTTTTCTGCCAAATGAGCCCGAGTGCCGAGATATAACGTGCCAAAGTTTTTAATGGGTGAATAAATAGAATAAATAAAACAAGTGAAATGTGAGCGATGGTGGCCCGGAGGTTGTGCTATGGGTTCGCTTTTTGCCCCTCCCAGGTTCGAATCCCTCTTATGCAAATTAATTTCCCACATCTTATTTTTGCTTTTATGCAATTGAATGGCCAAAAAAATCAATCCCACTCGCACCCAAAAATTTATTTTTCGTTCCTGTTCCTAAATAAAATGTGCATAAATCCCCAAAATATTCTTACCCTCCTCAACAAATATTTTTCAAAATATAATGAGGAGACCCCAACCAACGGGCATGAAATTTTTTTGGCCAAAAGTTTTGCAGCATCAATTGAAAGATGCATTAAAAATGAGGAGGAAATTGAATTACACGAGGATTTGGTCATTGACGATTGCGCAAATTTTGATGAAATTGATGGCCAAAACTTTGAGGATTTTGATTATGATTCCGATGAACAAATTGAGGAAAGCCCCTCGGTATAATAATTGGCTGAATTTCGCCTGGAGGAAGGCTGGGTATTTTGGGGATGGTCCATTACCGAATTTTTGTCATCCAAACCGATATGCCTTCGATGTGCCCCATGATAAAGATCAGTGCCAAAAATTTAATTGTGAAAATATTATTTTATTACGGTGCGCCTATTGTGAAATGTATCTCTGTTTCCATCATTTTTATAATGACTACCATATGTGCGAAAACGAATAAAAAATTGTGGAACGAAAAATAAATTTTTGGGTGCGAGTGGGATTGATTTTTTTGGCCATTCAATTGCATAAAAGCAAAAATAAGATGTGGGAAATTAATTTGCATAAGAGGGATTCGAACCTGGGAGGGGCAAAAAGCGAACCCATAGCACAACCTCCGGGCCACCATCGCTCACATTTCACTTGTTTTATTTATTCTATTTATTCACCCATTAAAAACTTTGGCACGTTATATCTCGGCACTCGGGCTCATTTGGCAGAAAAAAATAGCAGTTTATTTATGAACCTAGGGGTGCTCTATGCACCCACCAAATTTCATTCCGAAACTCCACGGACACCTCCAGACCTTCCTTTGTTAGTACTTGGAACGGAGACGTCCTGGGAATCGAAGGTGTTGTAAGCTTTTTTTTCTTTTTACAGAAAGTCTTTAAATTTTATATCTTTTAATTCATTTTTTCATTCTTCGTAATATAAAATTTTAATAGACCACGAATTCGGACAAAACAGAAAATAAATATTCGCATAGATAAATTAAAAATACATATGTAAGGCAAAAATTTCACGGAGAAATACAAAAAAAAAAGGTAGAGACGTGAGCATCCATGACCTGCTGCTGACCCCGCTTGGTGGAGAAGGAGGGCGCCGGGGTGGGCAGATTCCATTCGGCTCCCGTACAATGCGTCAGTGGATAATTCGTCAGAGGCAATTTTCTTCACTGACGGATTGTCCGGACGCCGCCCATTTGATACTCTTCAAATGGGGCACAATCAATGCCAAACTCATCAAATACGCCTGAGTGAGAGTCATTTTTATTTTTATTTTATTGTCTTCACAGATTATAATAATAATTCGTGCTGGGTCTTTCGTACATTTTGCCACTATGGGTGTTTCGTAAATCCGCCATTTTTTACTTGTTTCCCGAACCTAATTGATCATAACTTTTCTCAAAAACTAAATTTAATAACCTTGGTATGGTCCGGTAGCTATTTGTTATCTCTATTAGTCTTCCAGTTTCAAAAAATTTGATTAAGTTTAACAAATATTGGGACTGTGAAAATTAAAAATAACAAATATTTTCGGCTATATTTTTCTTAAAATTTACTCAATTTTTTTGAAATTTAGAAGGTAAATAGAGCTATCCAATAGCTATCGGAAGATACCAGGATTATTTAATTTGGTTTCTTTTGAGAAAAGTTATGACGAATTATATTCGAAAAATCTGTAAAATTGGCGGAATTTACGAAATGACCCAGCACCCTAATAACAAATCCTAAATATGTGGTGTTAGACACAGGATTGGAATCCGGCCGGATTTTTCCGGAGCCGGAATCCGGGTTTTTGGGCTTCACCACATTTTTCCGGATTAATTTGATTAGTTGGTTGACCACACTGTTCCAAAAAAAATTTTGATTGGGTTTTTTTTTTTTGCGAAAGCTCAAAAAATGAGGCTTTTTTGACGTAAATTCCCCCGGCGGCGCCTATTTTAAAAGCCGATTTCTAAATTTATTTTTCATTTTATGGTATTTTTCTCATGTATTTTCCAAATTGTTGAAATAAGCATCCAAAGTAACGAAATATGCACAATAGATATTTTTAGGCTAATTTATTGTCACTTCACCAATTTCCCATTAGCCAATCGAGCTTAAATTTTAATTTAAACTACCTTCACCATAAATAATAGGAAAGAGTAGAAGAACTTTTTAAAAAATAAACGTCAATAATTTTTGAAGATGATCAAAAAATATAACTACTTCTTCTCGATCAGTTCACTTACTCCTTCATCTCGAATAAAAAAACAACAACTTGAAAATGGCTTAAAATGCGAGTAAATTAGGCAAAAATTCCTAAGGGGTAAAATTTTAGGTTCTATTTCACTTTATGAGTCCAATCAATATTTTATGAGTCCAATTGATTTTTTGGAATTTTGATGGGTCAATCACCGCTTTTATTTTTTGTGGATCTAAATGACCCCAGGGAACACACCCAAGGAATAG
Source organism: Heterodera filipjevi (assembly GCA_039877585.1). Classification (NCBI taxonomy): domain Eukaryota; kingdom Metazoa; phylum Nematoda; class Chromadorea; order Rhabditida; family Heteroderidae; genus Heterodera; species Heterodera filipjevi. The sequence continues at coordinate 4,600,555 of JBDPZO010000005.1, read as the reverse complement.
AGGCAACTTGGCGTGCACTTAAAACAGGTATGCGACACTTGCACGGAACTAACTGACATCTTACCAACTTATCTTTACCAATACATGTTCCGTCGTTTTCATGGAAACACGGAAATTTTTCAAAATATTCTTGAAGAAATTAAATATCAATACCCATTGTAATTGTGCCTTACATATTTGTGACATTTAGCAATAGTGAAATAAATTAGAAGAAAAAATGCGCCATTTTATTGGACTCAACTTATAAAAAATCGATTGGACTCATAAAAGATTGATTGGACTCATAAACTCTGATTGGACTCATAAATATTGATTGGACTCATAATTTCTGATTGGACTCATAAAATGCAATAGAACCAAATTTTATTCTATTTTTGTCGGGCTTATTCCATTTCAGTTAAAAATTTAAAAATTTTTCGAGCCCCTTAGGATTTTTTAAACACCTAAGGGATTTTTTAAACACTTAACTCTGTTTTTCACAATTTAAAAGCGTGTTGTTTATTATCGAAAGTTTTTGGGAAATACGGAAATGATGTTTAAGTTAGAAAAATGGCTACCGGTCAAAATGTCCAATGGACAAAAGGTCCAATGGTCAAAATGTCCAATGGACAAAATGTCCAATAAGCCAAAAATGGTCAAAATGTCCAATAAGCAAAAAACGGTCAAAATGTCCAATGAAAATGCCCAATGGACAAAAAAGCCATTTTTCCACAATTTTAGAATTTTGGCCATAACCGTTTTTTCAATCCCGATTACCTAATTTATAGAAAAAATGATAAGCATTATTTACACACGAATTTTAACTTTTTCATTGGACATTTTGACCGTTTTTAGCTTATTGGACATTTTGACCGTTTTTGGCTTATTGGACATTTTGTCCATTGGACATTTTGACCTAGCGCCAGAAAAATTTGTATTTGAAAATTTTATTAATATTTTTCCTAAAAATAATGTTTTTCTTTTCGTTTTCTAACAAAATATCTCCCCCTCCCACCACATAAAAACTATCTCGCACCCTTTGTTTTAGTCCATTGGTTGTTTTTTTATTTTTCCTTGTCTTCTTTTCTCTCTGTCAACTTCATACTCTCTCTCAAATCTCTCCTTGTTTGGGGTTCTTTCATTCTTCTTTCTTATGTTTGTTTACCTTTGATTCCTTGCATGTCGAAGGGAAATGATAGAATTACTAAGCTAGAGATAAAAAGATCTCCACTCTTTTCATTTTTTCTCTACTTTAATAAATCTTTCGTGTTGAAAATAAATTCAAAGCTCTCGATGGGGTACGTACAGCACTAAATTAGTATATTGGACGAGCGGCCGGGCACCGCTTCGCGGTGCCCACCCGCTCTTTAACATCATTTATAATTTCCTTGAATTTTTGGGTATTAGCTTAATCGATACTTTTTCAATTATAATTAGCGTCAATTCTTAATAGATTGTGTCTTTATTACTAAAAAAAATTCGCAACACGATTTCTGTTCGACTTTCTCTATTCAAAGTAATCGGGATTTTCGATAAAAAAAAAGATTTTGCATTAATGTTTTTATATTCTCGTTTTCCTGCGCACTGTCTCTTATTCTCTCACGCTTTCTCTTTCTCTACGTTTTTCTCTCGTTTTATCTTTCTCTCGCACTACGTTTCTCTCTCCCTTTCTCATTGCCTGCTTACTCTCTCCCCTCGTTCTCCCTCTCTTTCTCATACTTTCTCTCTCACACTATACTTTTCTCACTTTACTTAATTACTCTCTTCCTCCTTTCTTCTCACCCTATAACTTTCTCTTGCTCTCATTTTCTCTCTAGCTATCAATACCCCTTTTTCTCTTCATCTTTCTCTTCCTTCTTCTTCCCTTCTTTTTTCTTCCTCTCACTCTATCTCCCTCCCTACCTTTGCTCTACTTTTATCTTTTTCAATCTCCTTCTCACACCCTTCTTTCCCTTCTCTTGCTCTCTCTGTCTCTCTCTCTTTTTCCGTTTCCCTTCTCTATATAGTTATATCTCCTCTTTTTTCACTCCCCCCTTCTCTCTCTTCATTCTCTTTCTTACCTCTCAATGTCTGTTTCTCTCTCTCTCTCTTACTTTCTTTCTGTTTTCTTTCTTTTTCTCTTTCTCCCTATCGTTCTATCTTTCTTTGTCTCTCTTACTCCTCTACCTTTATTTAGTCTCTCCACGCTTTTTTTATTTCCCTACTTTCTCTATCTCTTTCCATCTCTCTCTCGCGTACTTTATTTGTTACCTTATCTTTCTCCTTGTATTTTTCTCTGTCTCCTCGTTTTAATAGATGTGGATTTAAAAAACATTCAATCCATTTTTCATTTTAAAAATTTGTGTATTAAGACAAATTGGTTTACTCATAATTTTAATTGTTTTTTATTATTATTTTTTTTTTTTTTTTTTTTTTTTTTTTTTTGAGACAACAGACATTAATTTTTATCACGTTCTCATTAAAGAAAACATTTCGAAAAGTAAATTGAAAAAAAAAAAAAAAATTATTTTTGTTCTTATTTCTAAGATGTGTTTTGGTTTCGGCCCATTGTTTTCTTATTTTGTTTTGATTTCTTACTCTGAGGAAAAAAAGAATTAAAACATTACTATTTGGCTGCCTATCGGAATCACCGGGTCCAGGGCTGGAAGAAACTCAACGAAATACTCGAAACTTAATTCGGAACGAAACTTTATAATGACGGATAAAAAAGAGAACAAAAATTACGGTACAAAATGTCTAATTTTAAAAGCATCAAAAATTGAAAGCAAAATCAATTAAAAGCAAAGTGCTTTTTCCGCTGGTTAAAAGAAATGATTGGGGCTAAAGAAAGGGTATTACTAACAATTGAGTACTAAAGCTTCAAGTTAATTTTTTTATAACTAATTGCTAGGGCTGGCACTTTTAGTCAAAATGACTTTTTTCTGCTGACTTGGGATATGGCCTAAAACAATTCGAAAACGTATTTTTAACTTTGTTTGAAGCTTTTAGCATGTGTTTTTATTTGACTTTTTCTCACTTTTTGAAATTTTATGACTTTTTGGCGATTTTTGTGACTTTTTTGCATATATTTAGTCAGAAAATCGAAATTTTCGTGTGAAAATACAATAAAAAAAAATAGCCCCTAAAAATTGACCTTTAAAATTTTGAAAAAGTATACCCCTAAGAAGGGAAAAATTTACTAAAGAATTGCTCCTAAATTTGGTTTTATTTTCCCTATATTTTCATTTTCAAAAAGATTTCCTCATTTTTTTAAATTTTCCAAATCTTTAGATTTATTTCGCTTGTTTTCTGTGATATGAAAATTTGGCTTTTCAATGTGATTTGACTAAAAATTGCTCCAAAAGCGTGCTGGGGCGTTTTCCTAAATTCCGCCATTTTACTGATTTTTCGACAAAAACTTTATAACTTGGCTTTAACTCACTCAAATTGTACATTCTTGGTATGGTCCGATAGCTATTTGTTAGCTCTAATAGCCTACCAAATTTAAAAAAATTTGATTGGGATTTAAGAAAATTGTAGCCACAAAAGTGCAAAAAACTCATTTTTATTGTCATAAAAAAACCAAATATTTTGAAATTTGGTAGGCTTATAGAGCTAACCAATAGCTATCGTATGATATCAAGTTTATTTCATTTGGTTCCGTTTGAGCAAAGTTATTAAGAGTTTTTGTCGAAAAATCGGTAAAATGGCAGAATTTAGAAAACGCCCATGGTGGCGGTTTTTAGGAAACGACCTAGCACCCTCCAAAAGTACCAATCCTGCCTTTTTTGTCATTTTTGTGACTTTTTGGGGATTTTTTTTTTTTTACTTTTTTAGTCTACTTTTTGGGGATTTTTTTTTTTGACTAAAAGTACCAGCCCTACTAATTGCAGTATTTTTTTAGCTGTTGGAAATGACATATATTTTTTAATTTTGAAAAAGAGAGGGTTGGCAATGGATAATCCTAAAAATTTAAAGGGTTTTGCTCCAAAAAGTGAGTTTGGAGATAAATTGAGAGAAACCACGCGAATTGAGAGGTACGGTGCTGCCGTTAGGCGCAACCAGACAGGGAAATTTTTTTAAATTTATGCTCAATTTGTTATCAGATTTTCCCAAAAAGGTCAATTTTTGAACATGGATCTAGTTTGCACTTGTAGCCTTGGATAAATGCTGAAGTACCTTAAACCTAATTCTTACGGATCTATTTTTTAAAATTTCAGCGTTTTACCAGAAAATCGAAATTCGAAGTGCAAAAAACCCGAAATTTTCGAAACTCGAAACAAAACCTTGCACCGGATCCCATTCACACAAGTTTCACAGATTTTATCTGAAAACCCCCCAAAATCGGGGCATTTTAGTTTATAAGTTAAGGGTCTCATTTCAAAGCTCGATATCTAAAATGTCTATTCCAAATTGCTCACCAAAGAAAATATTACTATTTTTACAGTTTTTGAAATGTTAGAAGCGATTTCTTTAATATTTTAAAATTTCCCCGGCAGGTGCTTATCGGCACCGCCCCAAAAATATTAAGATTCTCACGAAAAATAATAGGGTAGAAAATAATTTTGCATTTTCCCCCGAAATTTGTCAGAAATTGTTATTTAACCTATTTCTTAGGGGATCTATTATTTTTATGGACTTTTTCTTATGAAATTTCTAAAAAAATGAAATAAGCACCCAAGATGCCAAAAAAGGCATTCAAGGCACGAAAACCCCGAAAAAGCAGAAAAAGGCATAATAAAAACATTCGTAGAAGCTTCAAACCAAATTAAAAATGCGTTTTTCGTGCATATTAGCTCATACCAACTCAGCAGACAAAGCATTTTCCTAAAAATATTCCCTATTTATCATTTCAAAAAAAAACCCCACTAATGTGCGTCTTTTACCTTTTTGGAGATTTAGTAAATGATTAGTATTCAATGAAATTAAATTTATTATTCTTTTGCCAGATTTGTAATTTAATGCTTTTACTCATTATTAAATAATGCATAATAAATAAAAAAAATAGCGCCAAACAACCCTTATTTTATTCAAATATTTATTTATAATATAAGGACGTATTGAAATATAACTTTAAGGAAAATGGTAAAATTATTATTTTTCCCTTAAAAGAATTTGTTGTCTAACGAAATAATTCCCCACCCCCTCCCCGCGCTAGACAAAAACTCTCACACTCTTTCAATAAGTCAGTCCATCGGTCACTTTTTATTTTCTCTGTCTTTTTTTATCTCTCTGTCAATTTCTTATTATCTCAAAATCTCTCCTTCTTTTCTGTTCTTTCATTCCTCTTTTGTTTATTTATTTTTTTTTCTCTGTTTGTCATTATGAAATGGTATAGGTATTTTGCTAATTTTAGAGAAAAAGTACTTTACTCTTTTTTATTTTCCTTTTCTCTGTTTTAAGAAATCATTCGTGTCGAAAAAAAATTCAAAGTCTTTCCGTTACGTAAAGCATCGAATTAGTATAGTTAGATATTGAAAATATGGATTTAAAAACCATCCTAGAAGCTTCAAACCAAGCTAAAAACACCTTTTTCGTGCGTTTCAAGCCATTGCGAGTTTAGGAAAAAAAGATGGATTTCCATATAATTCGCAGCCCTAGTTAGTCCATATTTCTTTACCTTTTCTTTTCTTATATTCTTCGCCTCTGCCTTTGGCAGATCGAATGTTCTTCTCCGCCGCTTCTTTACTCCCCCCCCCCCCCATTTTTCATTTGCATTCATTCGATTCGGTAAAAACCCTATTCGTACTGGGCGGATTAGTACTGCCCCTATTCGTACTGGTACCCCGATTCGTACTAATTTACCCGATTCGTACTGTACCAAAAATACGAAAAAAAACACAAAATTTATTCGTGAAAACACTCAATTATATTATGTTTGGTGTCTGCAAGGCTAATTAAATTGAAAAAATTAAATTGGGTCCGAATTTTCATCATTTGTCTCAACATGAGATCATTCTCGTCAAGGTTTAGAAATTTTTGTTTTATTATTTTTTGATCAATTTCATGTTTTTCATTGAAAAGTGATTTTTTGTTGAAGACCATATTCAAAGCGCTAGGACGGAAC